>JANSTP010025902.1:0-15047 GCA_025330745.1 Cladonema radiatum
TCAAACCCTAGTCAGAGCTAAAACTTTTATTTGCTTTAGGAAAAAATACCCTTATGGCCAGCTGAATAAAAAAAAAAGAAAGAAAAAACCTGATAATTTCTCCCAATGTGTTTCAAAGTTACCTCCCTATGTGTTTCAAAGTTTATTTTGTAAACAGTGTTATAATTTTGATTAGAGTTAGAAATCCAGTGATATTTTTATGCCATTGTTTGAGTGGCAAACAGCATCAATGGCTTGGTTTCTTGGGACTTTAACTCGCTCGCTAGAAAAGAACGGGAGTTAGATGTCTACTTAGTATATATGTTGTTGCTCGTGAGAAGAGCTCCTGAGAAGGAAAATTTAAATTTCTTGGAGAAACTTTTAAAATCAGCATATATGCAACTTCTGTGAACAGGACCAAGGTTCTCTGAAGGTGGCTATATAATTTTTTGATAGTATATAGTAATCAATTCCCTCATCCAAGGACAAGAAGACAGGTATGTGATCCACCACTTTCACCCCAGCTAGCAAGAGAATGTTGATGGTATTGCAAAGTCAAGTGATTATTCTCCCAAGCCGATTGGCTAGTGTTTCGTTATGACACTTTCTCGGATAATTATGTGGCCACTTTCCTTCGATTCGATTTTCGTTATACCCCCTTATACCCTCCTTATACTTACTGCCACAATTTGTGCTCATCAGATTTTAGTGAAGAAAATGGTAAATCGAAAGTGGAATTTCACGTTCTTTAAGACGGGGGTCGTGTATGTTAAATTCAATAAAATGCTATTTTTAGTTGAATAAAAGGCATTTTAAATTAAAATTATATACTTAACCCTATCTGGACCGGGGGGGCGGATTCTGCCCCTCCTTCTGGTTTTCCTAAAATAGCTCCTCTTGTGTTATAGATAGAGCCGCAGTTTTTTGTGACTTTTCCTAATATTTTTCCTAAATATTTTGATGAAAAAGTTTTTCCAAAATATATCGGACAGCGGCCATCGTGGGCAATTTTCGGACGCCAGTCGGTCAATTTTTTTCCAAGTAAAGCCTAAAAACCTAACTTTCGGCATGAGTTTTTAAAAAACCGTATGATATGTAAAACTAGATCAAAAATGTGACATTTTGGTGAAAACAGCTTGTAAAAAGCTCTTTTGGTTCCAATTTTATTTGAATTTAAAGGTTTTTAGCCATTTTTCCCTGTTTTCGGACCCGATTTCGAGGAAACGATGACGTCATCATTTAGAAATGACGTCACAAAATCTATTTTTTAAGAACTCTTCCTTTTTTGCTTTTAGAGAGCGAAAAAACAATATGACCTATAACCCGGTTTTGAGAAAAGTGTCTGTTATTTGGAGCTTTTGATGTGTCCACTATATGGGATGTCCGCTCTTTGGAGGTTTTTCATTGCACTTTATTTTAATACACGATTTCACTATGTCTGTTCTGGTCCTCATTGTATGCATAATTTCAAAAGATTACTATGGTGACTTTTTAAAAAACCAGAAGCAAATGAAAATATGAAGAAAATTGTTTCGACCTAAACAAAAAATCTTTATAAGAGTTTGACCGAGAATTTTCGACTTTTTGTCAGAAAGTTTTAAATTTTAGAAAAAGTACAGCTCTAAAAATTTTGGGACTTTTTTTATCAAATAACTGAATAATTTGCCTAAAAAGATCTGAAATCAAAATAAAAAACTTTTTTCTTCATTTCTAATTAAAAAATTATTTCTCTCATTTTTTAAAAAATCTCGGTCAAAGCTCTGTTAACAAAAATAAATGTTGGTCGAACAAAAAATCATACTTATGTGGGTTTCTGACATAGCGAGATCGTGTATTCGGCAGTGATTCAGAAAAATACAAGAAAACTTAAAAAATCCTAGAGACTATTTTTACAGAAGAAATAAACCGGCCCATATATACCGATTAAATCAGAAATATTGTCCATTTCCCTTTTTCTAACGGAAATATAGGAGGAAAATGTGACCAGAACTTTGCTTTTCTAATAATTCTCGGCACACAGAGCTGTTGACACTTTCTCAATTTTAACTTTTTCACTTTCCCATCCCACTGTTCTTTTATATAAAATTACCAACTTTTGTAAATTGAGCGCCCCCTTAAAAAGCTGCAAAAACACCTAATATATATGTAAAAGTGATTTCTCAAGAGCTGAACATAACATGCGATTAGTCGCTCCATACGGAGAAAATTCGGGAAAAATTAGACTATTTTTGCGACGAAATCAACGCAGTTATTTTAGACTACACAAACTTTTTACTGTAGATTGTGTTTCATTTCCGATTCCTACACTGATGTTATTTCATCATGTCCATCATGTCTATTGTCACGGTTTCAAAATGTCAGTATAGAATTACCAAAATATTTAAACTTTGTCAAAATTCTGATTTAATTGCAGTAACCATAGACATATAAATCTCTTTTATTCGTCCATGCAGTAGCATATGCAAATTAATTTACGTTTATCTAAAGAAAGATTGTCAACACTTATAATAATCAAACTGAATTGCGAAATTTGTTATTATGGCAGATCAGCTTTATATAAGTTTGTTTCAACTTCGTAATCACGTTGAATGTTCAGTGAAAGTGTCTTTCGAACGAGCAGTTTAGACAGGTTTGTTTTTTAAAAACCTCGAGCTAGAGCAGTCTATAAATCTACGTACAATTTTTATAAATAAGATGCAAATTTCTGTTGTTAGAGCACAATAGTTTTGTAAAAGGTGTGAGCTTCAAAATGTCTATTCAAAATGTCTCTTCAAAATGTCTCGTCGTGTCAGCTTCAAAATGTTTTCACTGATGTTGAATTTTTCGACAGGATTGAGATTGGGTTTTTCAAAGTAGTGTTATAGATCCAAATACTATTGATTGAGGATTCCATTTGCAAAAAATACTTATTCCATTTGCAAGAAAGTTTCATCGAAAAGAAATTTTCTTGAAATATTGGGTGAGCGTAAAGCGTTGTTACTTATAAGAATTACAAGGAGTGGAAAAGTTGTGTTGTTTGTTTTTGAGGTTCTCAAGGTCGCTGTGCCCCAACCGTCAGTAAGTTTTCTGCCCTTGTTTTCGCATTCATTTCACTATCCTGTCTTTCAAAATGTTTCTTAATATCTTTATTAATTTCTATTCTAAATGTCCAGGTTTGAATGTAAAAAGGAATTTTGACCAATTTTTTTTGATGTTGGGTAGTATCTTATTTTCTAAGTAACTTTTTTACTTTCAGTCTTACAGGAAACTATAAAATATGGCATCCCAAAACCGAGTTGCACTTATTGGAGCTGGTCCATGTGGCATGGCTTTGATGTATGCTTTTCACGAAGCTCGAGATAACGGAGACAACGTACCAGAAGTAGTTTGCTTTGAAAAACAAAGCGATGTTTCTGGTCTATGGAATTTGACATGGCGCACAGGAATAGATGAGCATGGTGAACCTGTCCATGGAAGTATGTATCGCTATCTGTGGTCAAACGGCCCAAAAGAATGTCTCGAAATGGCAAATTACACTTTTCAAGAACACTTTGGACAGCCTATTCCTTCATTTCCACCTCGTATAGTCTTGCAAGATTATCTTCTAGGCAGGTTTAATAAATGCAAAGAAGCAAGTACAATTCACTACAACACAGTTGTGAGAAATGTCAAGGAGGAAAATAACAAATTTCTTGTCACTTATGAAAACGTAAAATCTGGAGAAATATCAGTTGATTCATTCGACTATATTGTGGTCGCAACAGGTCATTTTTCTACACCTGTAATGCCATATTTCCCTGGCTTTGAAAGTTTTAACGGACGTATATTGCATTCACATGATTTCCGCAATGCTGAAGAATTCCGTGGCGAAAATGTTGTTTTAATAGGTTCAAGTTATTCTGCTGAAGATATTGCTTTGCAGTGTGTGAAGTACGGTGCTAAGAAGTGTATTATTACTTACCGCACTTCACCGACAGGCTTCAACTGGCCAAACAACATAATAGAGGTTCCGCTCCTCGAAAAGATTGTTGGGTCCACTTTTCATTTTAAAGACGGTAGCAAGCACGATGTGAATGCGGTAATTTGCTGTACAGGTTACAAACATCATTTCCCCTTTATGGATGATAAACTCCGTCTGAAAAACGCAACTAACATTATTTTCCCAAATCATTTATACAAAGGTGTTATTTTAGAGACACACCATAAGGTATTTTACATGGGCATGCAAGATCAGTACTATACGTTTACAATGTTTGATACTCAAGCATACTACATAAGGGATGTTATACTGGGAAAGATCTCTATTCCTGATGTTGGTAAGCGACTGGAAAGTACAAAACTATGGTATGAGAGATGCCTGGCTTTAGAAAATGCTGCAGGAGAAATTAATCTGCAACGAGACTATCTGCTTGATTTGCTCGAGGTAGGGTAGAATTTTTTTTTCTTAACTGGCTAAAAAACAAATTTCTTTATAATTTCTACTTGCCTCTTATTTTATTTACGTATTTTCATTTTGAAAGAAACCTTTTTCATGAGGCAAAATTTTGATGACGTCATTATATTTGTTTTTTCATTCAATTTAAAATTATAAAAATGAAAGAGAGACCTTGGAGATATATTGATGAAAAACAATTCTGTTTTGGTTATGCTGACGTTGAATTTAGATTTCAAGTAAATAGAGGCAACAAAATCGTTTGATTCACACTAGCTCAAGCCATTTTCCCTAATTCAGAAAGAAAGTAGGGAAAAACCGTCCAATAAAACTTTGTTTATTAATTTTTCCGTCGATAAACTTTGTTTATTAAATTTTTAGTCAATATGATATTTTTCCATAACGTTTTGATCTCTTTGCTTTCTGTTAGCACATCTTTTGATGTTATTTCTTTGAAATTATCATGCCTCTAATCGAATATAATCTACGCTTCCACTTATAAAATATCTAATCTCGGGAATCTGAGGAAAAAGGCTTGTGGTGCCAAGTTATGTTAAAAAAGCTCAAAATGGAGAGCAACTTGTCCTACATTTCCTTACTTCATATTTCCATATACATTCGGTCGCTTAATTCGTTGCTTACTCGATGGTGGTATTTTTAAAACTGATTTTTACAATTTGTTTTGACATTTTTATGTTGGAGCATGCGGAAAAGTGCTTTGTTTCTATTTTAATGCATCTTGTTTTCAGGAAACAAAGTATGGAACAAAAGAACACGTTGAAAAGATTTGTCACATGTTCCACGAATGGAAGCAACATAAGAAGGAAGATATAAAAACTTATCGAGACAAATGTTTTCCATCACCGTATACAGGCGAGATGGCGATACCTTTAGCAAAAGACTGGTTCAATTGTCTCGATGACTCAAAAGAGTGTTTCATGAACGGTTGTAAGAACTAGTAAAATTCTGATGAAATGGAAATATTGAAATGAAACTTTTTTAAGAATAGATTGTTTTTCTAGATCAAACAAGAGTTGATTCATACCTTAATTCGAAAAAATGGCAAACTGGAAATTTTTAGTTTCGAAGAAACAATAAATCTTTTATATGCGATTTCTCAAAATGCACTATACCTAGAGCTAGTCTGCGTGACAGGAGAGGAGTGTACTAAAATAAATTACTATACATTGGTTTCACCTACTTTCTAGTAGATATAAATTTTGCTAAACTAGGGCACAAAGAAAATTTGAAAGTGAGGTTGGTTAGTCCTCAAAAGGGTATTTTTTTTATTTGACATGATTTCGAAATTAAATAAAATAGAAACATAAATCAAAATTACATTTTTCCTATACTCTTTCTCCAGTTATGAACACCGCGTCCTTTTCCCCCGTTTATATAAAAGTTCTTAGGACCTTGGATTTCTTATAAAAATGCATAATCCTATTATAAGCAAAGAGCTCTCCAAAAACCAATCCTTTTTGAAATTGGGTAGTGCATGTAATTTTTTTCATAAGAAACCTGTTTATAAGAAACTACATGCTGAAGCATCAAAATAATTAAGACACTTTCAGTACTAAAATATTTTACCTTAAAAAAATTAAGAAACTTTATTACATGCCATTACAAGAGGTCGAAATAATTTTATTCGACATTTTCAATTTACTATTCTAAAGAGAAAGAACATTATCAAAGTATCTTATTACGCTCATATGTTTAACTGGTTATATGTGTTTAAAAACTCATGTTTTAACATGAAAAGGCGGAAGAGTAACCAACGAGTACGAGTACTAGGGCTTTTCACTGGTTTCTTATGAAAAAATACGTATACCTTATTTATCAAATTGCTTTTTTGCTTTCAAACTTCTAGGAAGCTATAAAATATGGCATTTCAAAGAAGAGTTGCACTTATCGGAGCCGGTCCATGTGGTATGGCTTTGTTGTATGCTTTTCACGAAGCTCGAAATAATGGAGACAACGTACCAGAAGTAGTTTGCTTTGAAAAACAAAGCGATGTTTCTGGTCTATGGAATTTGACATGGCGCACAGGAATAGATGAGCATGGTGAACCTGTCCATGGAAGTATGTATCGATATCTGTGGTCAAACGCCCCAAAAGAATGTCTGGAAATGGCAAACTACACTTTTCAAGAGCACTTTGGACATCCTATTCCTTCATTTCCACCTCGTATAGTCTTGCAAGATTATCTTCTAGGCAGATTTAATAAATGCAAAGAAGCAAGTACAATTCACTACAACACAATTGTCAGAAATGTCAAAGAGGAAAATAATAAATTTTTTGTCACTTATGAAAACTTAAAATCTGGAGAAATGTCAGTTGCATCATTCGACTATGTTGTGGTCGCAACGGGTCATTATTCTACACCTGTAATGCCATATTTCCCTGGCTTTGAAAGTTTTAATGGACGTATATTGCATTCACATGATTTCCGCAATGCTGAAGAATTCCGTGGCAAAGATATTGTTTTAATAGGCTCAAGTTATTCTGCCAAAGATATTGCTTTGCAGTGCGTGAAGTACGGTGCTAAAAGGTGCATTATTACGTATCGCACGTCACCAATAGGTTTTAATTGGCCTAATAACATAATAGAGGTCCCATTGCTTGAAAAGATTGTAGACTCCAAATTTCATTTTAAAGATGGAAGCCAGCATGATGCTGATGCGGTAATTTGCTGTACCGGCTACAAGCATTATTTCCCGTTTATGGATGATAAACTCCGTCTAAAGAACGTAGCTAACATTATTTTCCCGAATCATTTATACAAGGGTGTTATTTTAGAGACACACCCTAAGGTATTTTACATGGGCATGCAAGATCAGTGTTATACGTTTACAATGTTCGATACACAAGCATACTACATAAGGGATGTTATACTTGAAAAGATCCCTGTTCCGGATGTTAGTAAGCGACTGGAAAGTACAAAACTATGGTATGAGAGATGCCTGGCTTTAAAAAATTCTGCAGGAGAAATTAACCTGCAACGAGACTATCTGCTTGATTTGCTTGAGGTAGGGTATAATTGTTTTTTCTTAACTGGCTAAATTATGAATTTCTCCTTGGCTCTTAATTTACTTATGTTTTTTTATTCTGTGAAGCTTTTATGAGACCAAATTTTTGATGACATCATCATATTCGTTTCTGGATGTGGAAAGTTTCATTGCAATTTTGTGTTTTCCTTTTTTTTTCTCAGAATAATGAAAATATGAAAAGGGAAACTCGGGGATATTGGTGAAAAGCAAATTCTGTTGTGGTTACACCGTATTCTGCTTTGGTTATGCCATACATTGAAACTGGATTTTAAGTAATGAGAGCCAAAAAAATTGTTTAATGCCTTCTAGGTCAAGCCATTTCACCCAATTCACAAAAGGAGGACGGAAATAACCTTGCAAAATACTTTGTTTATTAAATTTTTTGTCTATATAATACTTTTCCATAACGCTTGAATTCTTTGCTTTTTGTTATCAAATCTTGATGTTATTTCTTCGACTTTATGCTCCTTTCATTTGAACATGAAGGCTGTCGTGATGCCTTTAATGCCTTTAAGGCTTCTGGTGCAAGGTTATGTTAAAAAACCTCGAAATGAAGTACAGAATATCATTTAATTAAGTGCTTTGTCACTATTGTTATACATCTTTTTTTCAGGAAACAACTTATGGAACTAAAGAACACGTTGAAAAGATTTGTAAGATGCTTCACGAATGTAAGCAACATAAGGTAGAAGATATAAAAACTTATCGCGAAAAATGTTTTCCATCACCGTATACAGGCGAAATGGCGGTACCTTTAGCGAATGACTGGTTCGATTGTCTCGATGACTCAAAAGAGTGTTTCTTGAAAGGTTGTAAATACTGAGGAGACTATTATAAAACTGACAATTTAATTTTGATTGCTTTTTTGATTGTATTTCCGTTGTAGATGCATAAAAAAAAAAAAAAGACAGCAAAGACTTATGGTCTTTTTAAAAAGCTATCCTACTTTAAAGTGCTAACTAAAAAAAGATTAGTTTTGTAAAATTTAAAATTCCCAAAGCTATTAACAGATGTGTAATAAGTCTTATACCCACGAAATATAATTTTAAAACATTTTTTAGATGATAAATATTATGTGCATTGACTTCTATTCTGAAAATTATGCTAATATTTTGAAGATATCAGAATTTCGTTCAGATTAAGTTCTTGGGGAATACAATTTGCTTGTTAGTAAAGGTATTCTGGTGATAAGTCGAGCATAATTTGTATTGATTGTAATGAATTTGACTTTCTGAATATGAACAGAATTGGATTTATTTTCAGAGAGAGTTAGGGGAGATGGAAGGGAGTCTTTGGAGAAATTTGAAGAGATTTCACAGTTACAAGAACTAGATCCAATAGGAAAAATAATTGAGTATCATTAAATTAGCAATCAGAATCAATTGCTCTCTCCTCCTATTTAAGGAGATTAATTATAGATACTACTCTTTCTAAAATTTAAAATCCAGTACTAAAGGAAATCCGTTAATTTAATTGCTGGATTCAACCAAAACCACTCTGAAGGATCTAGAACATGCCAGAATCACTCACTAACCATCTAGAACGAACCGGAATCAAAGAGTAACCATCCAAAGCAAACCAGAACCAACCAGTAATTATCCAGAATGAACTAGAGCATTCCAGTAAGTATCTAGAATAAACTAGAATATTTCAAAATGAAGCAGAGCCGAGTAACGACCTGATATCGAACTTACCAGCTAGTATTAACCAATGTCTAAGAGATGTAAGCATAAAATATCTATATATAATTTGCGTAGAGTAACGCTCCTTTTATGGAAGAGAGCACTCCTTATTTGGAAAGCGAAAGTGAAAAGAAGATTTTCATTGGTTCAAAACTCTTCAAAAAGAAAACCAATCAGAAAACGTCAAAATTTTTTGCAGTGAAACCATTCTAATGTTCCTAACGTTTCCCGTAAAAACTTTTCATATAGAAAGCAGGGAATAAATGCGACGAGGCAAACTTTTCTGTAACTTCAACTTTATATTTACTCACGAAACTTGGTTACTTTTGAAGACTTTTAGGCCAATTTTTACGGTTGGTTGCCATGGAAACAACGTATGACTTCATTGAAAGGTGAGTTTCCAAAATTTTTATAACTTCATCTTTATTTTGCCTTTAGTAACCAAACTTGGTACACATATACCCCAAATGGTTATGAATATTTTAAGGCCAATTGCGACGGTTGGTTGCCATGGCGATGGCCTATTATGTCTAGCTGCGTGCAGCTAGTAATAATAAAAAAAGAATTGTCATGGATGCTGGAACACAGAAAAAGACCGAGATAGGTCTTGTTTGATACACAAGCATACTACATACAGGATATTATACTTGGATCCCTGTTCCTGATTTTAGTAAGCGACTAGAAAGTACTACACTATGGTATGAGAGATGTCTGGCTTTAGAAAATGCTACAGGAGAAATTAACCTGCAACGAGACTATCTGGTTGATTTGCTCGAGGTACTGTAGAGCTATTTTTTCTTTACGGGCTAAATTTTGAATTTCTGTATAGTTTCTCCTTGGCTCTTATTTCATTTACGATTTACGAAAATGAAAGAGGAAACTTGGGGGTATTGGTGAACAGCACGTTCTGTTTTGGTTAAGCGGTACATTGAAACTGAATTTCAAGTAAAGAGAGCCAACAAAATCGTTTAATGCCTTCTAGTTCAAGCCATTTCACTAAATTCAGAATAGGAGGAGGGAAAAAACCTTGCAAAAAACTTTGTATATTAAATTTTTAGTCTATATAATATTTTTCCATAACGCTTTGATCTCTTTGCTTTCTGTTAGCACATATTGATGCTATTTCTCCGACTTTATGCTGCTTTCAGTTAAACATGGCGGATTTCGTGATGACGTTAATAGAACGTAATCTTCTACGCTTTCACCAATAACATTTATAATCTCGAGAATCTGTGAAAAAAGGCTTCTGGTGTCAGGTTATATTAAAAAAACTCGAAATGAAGTACAGAATATCATTTAATTAAGTGCTTTGTCACTATTGTCATGCATCTTTTTTCAGGAAACAACTTATGGAACTAAAGAACAGGTTGAAAAGATTTGTAAGATGTTTCACGAATGTAAGCAACATAGGATAGAAGATATAAAAACTTATCGCGAAAAACGTTTTCCATCACCGTATACATTTCCTTTCGCTAAAGACTAGTTCAATTGTCTCGATGACTCGAAAGAATGTTTCATGAACGGTTGTAAATACTGAGGAGATCATTACAAAACTGCAAATTTAATTCTGACTGCTAGTTTGATTGTATTTCCGTTGCTAGTAGATGTATAAAAAAAAAGGAAAGCAAAGAGTTATGGTCTTTTAAAAGGCTATCCTATGTTAATTTCTTACTGTCTTGCCATCAACATCAAGTTATATTGATTAAGTGCTAACCGAAAAAAGATTAGTTTTGTAAAATTTAAAATGCCAGAAGCTATTAAAAGATGTGTAATTAGACTTATACCCTATAACCATGAAATAAAACTTTAAAATGTTTTTTGGATGATAAATGCTATGTGTATTGACTTTTATTCAAAAAATTATGCTAATATTTTGAAGATATCAGAATTTTGTTCAGGTTAAGTTTTTTCTTGTTAGTAAAGGTATTCTGGTGATACGTTGAGCATAATATGTTGTATTAACTAAATACAATCGGGAATGACGCAAAAAAAATCTAGGCAGTCATTTTCAGATCAGCTATTACAATCAAAACAAGTCGAGCATATTGTAACTTTCATCTTAGCCCCATCCGATTGACTTAATTGGCTGAAAAAGCAGATCCCTGGGATTTTGGCTCAATAGTAGCTTAAAAATAAAAAAAATAGAATATAGTCCACTTAGAGTGACCAGCATGATAATGATAATGATAATGGTGATGATAATGATAATAATAATGATAATGATATTTATTTCAAAAGCATGACGTCACTGCACCCTCTATTGGCTTTCTTAAATCAGAAGGCGAGGAACAAGTACATTAATTTTTTGCTATACTTTTAAGGTTACATAAATACATAGTTTTCGAATAGAGGATATAATTTTTAGATATAAAGAAGTATTGACTAACAATATCGACGGCAAGAATACATTCTTTAACTTTCGATTTGAAGGTCAGGAAGGTTTCAGAGTTTGCAATTTCTAGTTTATTTAGAAGTAGACTATGCCAAAGATGTGGGGCTCGATAATTTATAGGGAATTTATAGTTTTGCAAAGCGGCACTACTAGAGACTCATCTTTTCCCAAAGTATATTTATTTGGTGGGCGCATGTACTGTTGGCCACTCCAACTGTTTTGGGTGGTTTTCGAGATCATTGAGGTCGTTCCCAATGACTATTGAGATTTTTATGCGTATTTTTTTGTTGTTAGTAGTCGTTTCACTGGGGTTCTGATTCATTCTAGGTCTTTACTGGATAGTTTTAAGCAGTTCTCTTCTAGATTGTTACTAGGTTACTGGCTCCCACTGGATTGTTGCCGGGTTGTTCGGGTTCGTTCTGGATGGTTAGCAGGTCGATATGTCTTGTTGCAGGAGGTTCTGCTATGTTCTGGCTTGTTTTAATTGACTTATCAATTTAGATTTGGCATGATATTCGATGTTTTAAACCATAGGAAAAAATCAGTTACTAATACGTAATATGGAAACTAAGTGCGACAAAAATACAGGAAAAATACCTGAAATACGAAAAAGATCTTTCAAAAAGATATTTGAGATATTGGAGATCACCCATGACCCGACGAATACGACCCACTTGGTGCAGAGATCAAAAAAACCAAGCCATTGCATCATTTATTAGTGGTGTGATGTATTGATTAGGGAGATTATTAGAAATCATTATTAGAGATTATTATTAGGCATTAGAAAAAGGCAAGGCATCAGGCAAAGACATTAGGCAATAGGCATTAGGCAATAGGCAAAAGGAAGAATACGAAGAAATAATTACAATCAAAACATTGAGGGTAAAGTTACAAATCATTAAAATTGTTAGGTTTACGAAAAAAAACAAAATTTTTAAAATATTCGTTTTGGTAGTACGGTGTTTCAAAATACTTGGATATGCCTTTATTTTGCCGCAGGTTTTTAAGATAGGGAAGATAGCATTTGATAAAATAGCTTTCTCCTCGAGTTTGGAGGCAAACCAGACTAACTGCAGTGAAACACATTCTTGAAATGTCACCTTAATGAGGGATTTTCTACAATTACGAAGAGTATATAATATAAAAACAAAGCTGTCGGCAGACGAACAAAACTTTACATTTTCTGATGATCATCAGGAGAGCTTAGTATTATGATTTTCTTTGGTACATCTATGCTAGAGTAATTTAAAATATAATTTAGTAAAGTTTTTAGCATTTTCTAGTGAGTATTTTTAGTATTTTCTTTTTTAGTATTTTCTATATTTTGAGTGCTCTAAAAACTGATGACTAGTTTTAGTGAAAAAGTCTTCAGAATATACAAATCACTGTCAGCCATGGTACAATGCCCCATTGGTTATGTGCATGGTTCGACGTTATAGTCACTGAAAACCTATCCTATAAACCTTTGTAAAGGCAAAAATATAACATATAACATAACATAAAGCATAATATAAACACATAATATAACATAACAGTTTGAAATAGTGCATATCAACATATATTATTAAGATATAAGTTCTGCAAAATTATCTAAAATTGAATGAACACAGCTTATAAAATACATTCGAGCAAAAGTTCTAAAACAGAAAAGAAATGACTACTCAAAAGAGCGTAGATAATTTGGATCTTAAAAGAAAAACAGCAAAGATAAAGATTTCAACCAGATCCCTGGGCTCCTGTGCCGCGAAGAGGAAAACTTCTTCTCCACAGCACAAGGAAAAAAAGACCTGTTATCAAGGTTGAATAGATTTATGTAAGATTTGCGGCAAGTTGGAGTTTTTGAGAAAATTAAATGAGCAACTAGCTATTAAGAAAAATCAATTTTGAAAGATGGGACCAAAAAGTCTACCTCAAGTCAATTTTGAAACAAATTTCTTTAGAATTTATCTAAATAAGTGTAAAGGCCTCTGAGAATAAAATTGTCTTAAAATTGGCCCATTTAATTGGCCCATGTCTTTAAATTTCTTTCGCACAGCTGTTATACAAACAGGAAAAAACACAAGAGGAAAAGATTTTTACTATTCCGCCTTAAATATAAGTTCTCACAATTGGAAAGATTAAAACTACTAATTGTCATCATGTTTTCAATTGCTGGTTTTTCCGCGTTTTTCCTGCTACAATAAACCGTCAATTGTATTTAACCCTTTTCTGAGGGAGAACCCAATCTCCGAAATGAAAATTTTTATTTTACAAAAACTATCCATATACTACTGATATCTTTGTCACTGCGCCCCTTGAGATCTCGATAGAATGGCCTAAAAACTTCTTGTGTGATATCTGTAAACCTGGCTAGCCCAGTTTGCTTTCAAGGTTAGAGGGAAAGGGGACGCAGCTTTCAAATAAGTCCACAATTTTGAAAATATGTTATGTTCGTACTGCTATTATACTCTTTTAGCGCACTGAGAGGATCTAATAGATATGGTGCCTTATGTTAATATGTCTCTGGAATTCTTTTGTAAAACTCAGATAAAAATAACATTGTTCTTTTTAATCCGCAGCACACGGAATTAAAATTAGCAAGAGGTCTTGGAAACTAGGTTCAATCAATAAGAGCAGGGGCACAAGAAAGGGTATTGCAAATGCATAATTGCAAACAGTTTTCATGTATTATCACGCTATCTTTCACATGAGTCGGCAACGCCCATAATGGCTACTTTTTAAAATGAAGAAATCACTCCTCATTTATAAACTGAAGCTATCATTCCATGTTGCTGGGGAGCCTTTCCTTCTCTATCCTTTTAATCTTTTAATCTTTTATTTTATAGACTCTTTCTTAAGCCGTCATAAAGTCGTTATTTTACAGTCAATCCACATTTATGTAATTAGTGAGCAAATCACATTTTTTCTTTAAACTGCAAGCTTTTGATGCAAATTGTACTTGATAATGTTTTAATAAAAATTGTTTTCCCTTTCTTATCTGAAAAATTGGTATTAGTTTCTTCGCAATTACTCTGGGAAAAATATCTCGTAATTATTTCACTTCTTAAGTTAGTCAAGGTTGTAGAGTTAGCGGGGCTTGGGGGCCCCTTTTCTCAACTTTTTTTCAATTATCGTATTTTTTTTTCGTTTTCGTTTTCTTTTTCCTTTTTTTTTTTTTTTTTTTTGCCTTTCTTAAAAACTTTTGATCTTTCTACTATTCCTGTAAAACATGTCTCCAAAATATAAGTTGTTCGATGAAAATCAAGTTGAAGTTACAGATTTTTAGTGCTTTTATGGGAAATCTAGAGGGCGTATTTTTCAACCAACAAAAAGAGGTCCGCCGGCGGCCAACCAGCGGCCCTCAAGGCGGCCCACCATATTAAAACTTGTCTTATATCAAATACCTGAAAAAGAGGTGTTATCTCCTCACACAAACATTTTCGTAAGTAACGGCTTACTAAGATAAAAAAATGGAGATGTGCCACGCCCATTATGGGCGTCTACATTATGTCCCATGCATATTATGATACCATGACTCAAAAGTTACGGAGGCTATT
>JANSTP010026013.1:0-15046 GCA_025330745.1 Cladonema radiatum
AAATTAATAGCTTTCAAATCTTTAAACATGGAATATATCTCAACATATTGCTTTTTCGATTGAACCCATTGTGGGTACGCTTGATAATCTACAATGTCGAATTTGTCTGATCCAACTCTGACTTTAATGGTTGATGAGTGTTTATCGATGTCAACAAACATTTTCTCATTTCTCCAATGAGGATGTCCAATATATGATCGAGTAGCTGACAAGCTTCTGTGATCTGTGAAGAAAAATATTTTGACAAATTAATTTCTTGTGATAGTAAACAGAGACAAATCATTAATCAAATGAGCAAACTCAATATATAACATTAGGAGAAAAAGTTAATTTTAGAACTTTTAAAAAATCGTTAGGACATTAAGTAACAGGACATTGAAATGTGATTATGAAAAGGAAACATGGACTACTTATTTTCAAAAGGTCAAAATACTTAACCCTATTCTAGCTAAGAGGTGGATTCCCCCCTAGTAGTTTTTCTGATATTATCTGAAACTAAAAGGGCTGTTACCATAAACCTTTGTGACTTTGTATAAAATTTATCTGGGAACATTTTCATGCAAAATTTTCTTGGTGACCACGCCCACTTTTGCCATGGCAGTGCAGCGCCCATTTTAAGGACCGGTAGGTCAATTTTTGGGCCCAATTTTCGACCCAAATTACCTGCAAATCCCAATAATCCAAAAATACTTTGGTTTTTTAGGAAAATGGTGAAACTGCACGTAAAAAGCTCTTTTGGTTCAATTTTAGTAGCTACTCAAAGTTGGACCTCTGAATGGCCAATTTTTGACGACCTGTTAGTAAAAAACGATGACGTCATCAAAATATGATGGTGTCATTGGTCAAATTTGGTACCACGGTGTTCAGAATAAGTCGGCTACAACTGTGCAAGGTTTTATCATTTCATCAGTTGTGGTTCTCAAGATATTGAGGGAGGCAGAATCCGCCCCCCCTCCCAGCATTAAGACATCGAAAAAAGCCCAGCATCAATAGGGTTAAAGGAATTCTGAAGGAGTAGGTTGCTAATAATATTTCAACAAAGGTTTGTTTAGTGGCGGTTCATGGTACCTACAGTCTTAATAATTAAATACAGAAACATTTTAAACATATGTGTCACTGAAAGCGAAAAGGGGGAATCGATGTAAAATTTGACTCCATCAAATCGTTATTCATGGCATTCTAAAAATTTTGGAAACATTCTATTTGAAAATTCTTTTTGGCATCCTTTTTAGGATATGGCATCCATCTACTACCATCCAAATGGCATCAATTTTTTTGATGCCATCAATTTATTGGCATTAAATTTTTGATGTCATCTAGAAATTTGCATTGTATTTTTGATGGCATCCAAAACTAAAAATGATGGATTCCCCTTTTTTGATTTTACCGACATATTTTAATATCCATGGCATATTTGTAGTTGTATATTATTTTACAATTAGACTCTTGTTGGCATGGGATGTATGTCAAATAAAACAGCAATTAAAGAACAAATCATTTTTGAACTGATTGTACTGTTGTAGCGAAAAACTAATTGCTTTTAATTAGAAGAAATCTCGCTATGTTTTTTATGACGTACTTCCCTTATTATTCCATTTGCATAAAAAACATATTGTTTCTCGTATATTTAGCAGTCATCATTTTTCACATCTTTTAAATGGTTAATTTGCTGAATATATAATGATTATCAGTAACAATATAAAAGAGACAATATTTGAAAATACACAAATTTTACCTGTCGCACAAGCTTCAGCAACGTTTTCAGGAAAAAGGTGCGAAATTAGACATATTAGAATTTGAGTGAATCCCCTGCCTATTCCTGCTTTTTAATTTCGTTTCTTCTGAACCATAATGGCTAATGACCTAATACTTCATGGCTTTTCTTAAAATTTACTTGCACACAATTTAGTAATTAAATCATGCTCGATGTCACAGCATTAAGGTTTTCAAGAGTTAGCGACCAAATTTTGCCTGTGATAAGAAATTAGCTTTTTTCAATTTTTCACATAGCCAATCTTTTATAAATGTAAATATTTCATCTTATGTTTATAAACTAAACAAGTACCAATAGACAGTAAATTTTCCTGAAGGACCTTCTTTTTCCTGAAAATCTCCAAAAATTTAAGAAAAGTGGTTTCTGGTGATATTGCCCAAAAATGATGTCATCCCTTTTTAGAAAACCTCATCAGTGTCGAAAACAAGAATGGAATTAATTAAATGTGTGCAAAGTTTTATTATTGTTGCTATTGTTGTTCCAATATTACAAAATAGCATCATACTTTATGCCAACCCCTATCCCCTTCCCCTCGGACCCTGAACTGTAATGGAAAGAAAGGTTCAGGGGAAATAGGGTCAAGGACATTTAAAATTAGACAAAAAAAGTGTGATATCATTAAGCATTAGCTACCATAAATAAAATTTCAAAAGGATTAAATACATTGAAATAAAATATTCAAATATTTTTCACCATATATCTTTTTGTTTTCAATGATAATCATGATATTTACAATGATTATATGGGATGATGATATTCTGAATGCTTAGAGTTTACAAGCTATTCGTTCTAGAAAAATCACGTTCGAAGAGTATAGTAATTTAGTTTATGCTACAAAATGTTGGTATCACCACATTACGTGACATTGAGTGAACCTAGAAACATGTCAACCCTCCATAAAAAATCCATATTGATTCTTTTAATACAATTTCACTATTTTCCTTACACTTTTGTTAGAAATTCCTATAAACAAGAGGCTAGCCTGTGTTTGGAGTATTTCTACAGCTCAAATCATCGTTTATCAATGGTAGGCAAAGTCTTATCAGTAGAGATGAGCAAATAACCAGTTGTATGCTATTTATTCCTGTCATTTTGACAGGTGCGGTTGAAAACATTGTTTCAAGCCCTGAAAATCATCAGTATTATCCAACTCTAACAAACATTTTTTGGAGTACAAACTGCAAAATAACACTTGTCAAAGATCAAAGTAATTTTCCTAAAACTTATAACCAAGGCTTATCTTAATATTCATATGAATCAAACAAATACATCACTATATTTGTATCTATCTTATCATTAGCCATATGTCATATATAAATTTGATTTTGATAACTTTCAACTTTTCATTTAAGTTTGGTAGAAGTCAAAGTCTTTAAGATCAAAGATCAAGTTTACATTGATCTATATTATTCATCACGTTCCTGAAGTCAGTGACATCATAATATCCAAGAGTTTCTCAGTAATACAAAGGTTTCTCTGTAATACAAAAGCTACTCATTAATATTGAAGTTTCATGTCTTTTTAATACTCATCAAACATATTTTTACTTGCAAATAAACAAATCAATCATTTTTAAACACAAAATTGAGTCATACTATAATCAAGCTTTCACAAAAAACGCTCACATTATTTTATTCTATCCATCACATTAGACTGGTAGACCCATTATTAAGCAAAATAAGCTGATGACACTCCCCTGTAGGGCTGGGGATGTTATAGGACAATTGAATGTGTATGGCCCTTCAGAACAGAATAAGAACAGTCTACACACTGCTGGTCCAAATCGATCTAAGTGGACGTTTCAATATGACCTCACAGCATTTCAAATGAAATTGAAAATCTTGACCTTCCCCAAGACTCCTGTGGATTCTTTGCAGAATAAAAAGATATGATTGTTCAAAATATAGCTCAATTTGAGCATTTGTAAAGATTTTTGTGCTAAATAACTCGTCAGAAATCACACAATAAAGGCATTTGGGTCCTCAAATTAGTCATAAATGGGATTCATTAATAAACTATATGATAAAAAACCTGTATACAATTAATTTAAGTTTTCTTGTTTTCCATCCGAAATGGTTCAAGTTCCAGGTCTCGCTTTTTTCATCAAAGGATCACAATTTTTATAAATTTGGGCCAATTTGAAGTAGACTGCAAACAATAGTCAAATACCTCAGTAACTACACACTTTTTAAAATTTTGGAAAAATCTTGAGAATAAATGATTTTATGACTATTTTAGTGAATGTTACTCTTAAAATAAACTAATTTGTAGCAAATGCCCACTTCAAAATAACAGTGTACAAGGGTAAAAAAGTTTTCTAGAGCTAATTTTCTTAGCATCTGGCCATGTTTTTACTTTTGCCAAGTCTTCTACTGATTTTAGCTCATGTTCCAAGATTTCATATATGAAAGCAATTGTAAACCAAATTATAGTCATCTGGTATGCATATTGCATTTATTTTTTGCAAATATTTTGTCCAAAGTACAACAAAAACCATCTTTTTATAACCTCTTTTTGTCCAGATTCACTACCATCGTCTGAATTGTGCTGAATTTCTTCTATTTTCTTTGTTGTTTCAAAAATTCTGCTAAAGACTGTCTCATATCACAAGCCAAATAAATAACAACTTCAATACAAATATTGTTAGAAAATTAACTAAAGCTCAGAAAATCAATATTCAAAACTAATTAAAATTTACAAACCTAAATCGTCGGATATTTCTATCAGCAATTCTTCAAATATTGTCTCTATTTCTTCGATAACTACTTTTCCATCCTCGAATTGGTCCAAAAGCTTGTGCCAAAAACTCCATGAGTTTTTCTGCTCGGAAGAGATTGGGGATTTCTCAATTATCAATTTGTTGCGCAACACATAGACAGGATCGTTGCTGGGTTTAGTATCATCTGGTGGATTTACACGTAATACATTCAAGAACGAATTTTCCAGTCCTAAGATGCGGCCAAATACTTTCCAATCAGCAACTCGTTTTGCAATTTCTGTAATTACTAAATGGCAAAAAGCAAATATATTGAAAAGAAATTTAAAAATAACATGATGCTAGGTTTCCTTTTATATAAATGTAAATGATGTGAGAAGAGAATGCGGGTTCATGAGAGAGCAAGGGAACTGATAATCGTTATTTTTACAATATTTTCATTAAGTTATCAGTATGTATTAACTATCATTATCGAGTGCAAGATGGCAAATATTTTTTGAGTTCTTTCATTTTCACTCTTTTTTTTAAGCCTTTAGGAGAGTGAAAATAGCAGCGGAGAAATAATGAAAAAAATATTTGCAATATTGCAAGAGAAAAACCATATGATAACTGGTTTATTGTTAGTTTCAAAACATCATTGCAGGTTGATTTTTATTTCCAAAAGTTTAAAAAATCTTTGTTAACAATCTGTTCGGAAAAAAAAATTTTTATACTGTCATGGTTTCTGAATATTGTATTGTTTTCAATTGATATTGTACTATTTTAAAAATATAAGAAATTGTATTGTTTTTCCAACCAATCAGATTTCGCAAATTTTCGAAACTAGCGACAAGAGGTTATATAGGCCTTCACATTGAGACACTAAAGCACACACATCACAATTAATGGTTGGAGTGAAATAAGAATATAAGAATACTCCTTGCAATTAGGGAGGCACAACGAAACATGACATATAGAATCCAGCATACATACAAACAACAGATGAAACTCTGTATCTATTTTTACTCTTGAGCCTAGGAGAATCGATTTTCAAAAACGACAAAGCAAAATCGTTTCTTTTTTATTGATTTTCGGGGTGTGAAAGTAGCAACCATGCATTTCTTCTCATATGAAGGCCTGCTTCCTATAAGATTTATATCTAAGGATATCAAGGTATATGTTACGTCATCAAGTGTACAGAAAAGACGACCTGATTTAAGTTGAGTCAAGTTAGAAGTACATTTTAACAATAAATGTAATAAAGACCAACAAAACCTTAATTCAATTTGCAAGTCCATTGTGTTAAATTAACCAGTATCTGTATAAGTTAAGTTTCTAAGTCACCATTTCTAAGTCTCCAGCACTAGAAATTGCATTAACCCTATTCCATCCAGGGGTGGAGACAGATTTGCTCCCCCTGTTAAATTTTACAACGAAACTTTGCGACTCTAAACAAAATTTATCTGGAAACAGTTTCATGAAAAAGAATTTCTGCCATCAAGCCCTTCTCTGTTGCTATGGTAACACCCAAATGAGGACTCTGTAGATCATTTTTTGGAGTCATTTTTTAGAAAAAATAGGATTTTCACGAAAAAATCTCTAATAACTTCTAATTGTGTCAAAGCACTTTCTTTTAGCAGACAAATGGTAAAAGACGGATGAGATTTAGATTTACTTTTTATTCCCTTTTATTTCTCTTTTGGTTTAGATTTAGTTGCCACTCAAGAATTATTCTCCAAATCCTGGATTTACGACAATCTGACAGCAAAGACGCGGCAACGTCATCAAATTTTGATGATGCCATAGGTTCATTTTGGTACCAAAGTCTACAGAATGGGTTGGTCTATTACTGCGTAAGGTTTCATCACTTTACTACAACTGGTTCTCAAGAAATCAAGGGTTTTCAAAATGAAAAAAAGCCCGGGTGGAATAGGGTTCAGTACAAACATTCTATCCTTCAAGCACATGGCCCCAGTTACAAATAGATTAACATTTTGATAATACTTGATGATTTCCACAAAAGGATTTTGCATTGTTATATTGAACCCCAGAAAAAAAGTAAAACAATTTCACAATGTTAATAAAAGTTGGAAATTTTGAGATTATCAATTTGACTAACACGTTTTCTTTGGAATTACAAAGTATGAAAAAAATACTTAATGAAATAATAAATCAAATAAAAACTGTGTAAAAATATAAATCAGACTTTATTCTATTAAATGTAAAGGTAAATAGACATGATGATAGTAAAGTACAAAAAGTAGGAATGTGAGAACGCTAAGGAGGGTATTCGCAGCATGGAGCAAGAGAACAAGAATAACAATCATACCCACAGATTTTGATGGATAGGACATTCAAGTAAAAAGGGGTAATCATTGTAGCCATTATGGATTGGTTTTCAAAACAAAAATTACAATGGTGAATATTCAAAAAATTAAAATGAAAAGCAATGTCTTACAATACTACTCCCTCAAATATCATTTTAGTTTTTGTGGTTATTTATGGCTAGCATGGAATTTTATCATTTGTCAAACTACTTCAAATTTAGCTCAGTTCAAATGAATACTGTTCAAAGAAATGCTAAGTAATGCTGTAAGCAGTAATACACTAAAAAGGATATTCTAATCTATATTAAGCTTTTATTAACATCTAAAAATTTTGCATTCAAAATTTACATTGAGCACTGTTATTTCATGCTATTATATACTTGTCAGAAGGTCTCAAAGACAAACAAACAAGTGGTAAGAGACAGGAAACACAAATGGTAAAATTACATGAAGGGATTCGAAAAGATAGCATTATTTAAAGCCAGTTATCTAGAAATCCACGTTCAAAGTACCTCCTAATTTCTTTTCTTTTTTAGGTACTTTTTCTTTTCTGAATATCTGTTTTTTACTTCATATTTTTTTGTTAGTTAAATGGTGCATAGAAGGAACTACACACTGAATGTTGATCAATAATAGTCTTTTTGTTAACTGATGCTTTTAACAGGTATTGTGGAGAGGGATCAGTTTAGAAGCGTCGCAATTCATTGTAAAATCAATAAAAAAACATCAAAAAAAACAAGGAAATTCTTGACACATAATAATCTATTTCATTACTACCTTCTAATCATCTCTCTTCTGAATTGTGTATCAGATGACTCTAATTTACGTTTTTTTCTTGGGGGAGCAGGGGAGAGGGAGGCTAAACGTAAGAGGTAATTGACAGCAACTTGAGAAGACAATCTTTTGTCATAATCTCAAACTATTTTTGGTTTTTAGCTGTTTCTTATAGACTTTAAATAGCTAAAAAAAGATTATGGTGAAGGGTTTTTAAAACAGCCTTCACAATGTTCTTCGGGAGCTTATTCTCACAGTGTCAAAAGGGTCTAACCATTCTGTTTTCCATGGAAGTTTCAGGAAAACTTTCTGTTCCTGGTGAGATTTCAAATAAGTAAAAATATTTTTTCAAGTATGTTGTAATGAATTAAATGCATTTGATAAAATATTGAGAAAAACAATTATTGTTAATCAATATTTATAAAAAGAAGTATGAAGTAAAAAACAACAAACTTTTGAAATTAATAATTTTGTTAAAAACTTCAAATTTAATAAAAATCTACATACTGTTTTTTCCAGGTGTATTTTCACAAAAAGACTGAGAGAAAAGGCTAATAACTGAGAGCAACTGAGAGTATTGCCAACTGATAGCGTTCATTTGACTAATTCAATATATTTAGGGCAGCAAAGTACTGTAAAAGGAGAAAAATTCTCTTCAAATTTTTCATTTCATTTTTCCCAAAGTTTATTAAAGAAAATGTTATTAAAAATGTTTTAATATTTATTTAAAATTTTTTTATTTTATTAAACGTTTATTAAAAATGGTTTGCTCACCCTGAGATATTTGATATTCATGATTGGGGTAATTTTACTAAACACTAGATTTAGACTTAGCGTTTTAGCATTCACAGCGTAAAGACGTATAATAAACACTCTTACATATATTAATATTCTATCAATTTGGCTGGAAACTTCAAAACAAATAAAATTTCTATATAGATTTGATAGTTATTGACTTACGGTTCTGATGGTACTTTTTATTTTCCAAGAAAATTGACTGAGAAAGAGTTATTTACATACAGCAGTTTCAAGACTTATAATTTATTTTTGTAGCTTTACAAAAGCGGAAGTTTTTTACATTTACATGCAGATAGTTGTCATTGCTTCAGTCAGTTTTATTGCATTTTAATTGCTATTATAATGTCTAACATATTGTTTATCAATAATTCAACAAACTTAAATCTTGCCCGAGAAACAGTGACTGGATAGATTGTTTTTTAAAAATGAATAATACTCTGCAAAAATCATCGAGCGCTTTATGATTGATTGGGGAATCTCTCGTAGCAGGCCTTTCTCGTTATAGCAAAGTGTGGAGTAAATACTTTGAAAAGTATAATACCATCAACCACTGGATAGGAGGAGATAAATCAAGTAATGTCTTATGGAGGACTCAAAGAATTTCTTTTCAGCCTTCCCTGAAACATATTTTTGTACATTGTGGTACTAATGATCTTAATTCCCTATCTTCTGAAACCATTGCTGAAAATATAATTATGATTGATGTTTCAATGATGTTTCAATGTTTCAATGCCACGATTTTCATTTCTGCATTACTGCCCCGGGACAAATTTCCTATGTCACCAAACTGCTTAAAAATCAAAACTATTAATGAGAGGCTGTTGAAATTATGCTCCGATTATGGCCTTACATTTGTCAACTTGAAACCTGAATGGGTGCTACAGAATGGTTTATTGAATGGCACGTTATTCTTTCACAATCAACTTCATCTGGCTGAAGGAGGTTGCATAAAGTTTGCTCAACCCATTACAGAGTCCATAGAAAAATCATTTTCAAAAAATCAAGATGCTCTTTATAGCGATTATTTTAATTTTAATATAAATAACAAGGATTTTCTGCAATTAGCTTCTAATCATAATCTTCCATCGTCATATGCTCATTCATATTCATCTGTGTTGCCCTCAAGTCGGTCTTCAGTTCATGCTTTCACATCGTTCCCACCTCTTGTCACCTCCAATCTCCATCATTAAATATGTCTTCACCTTATGTGTCTGCAGTTTCATCATATTCCTCATCTGTGCCCATCCAACCATGTCTTACTGTTTCATCTTGTCTCACAAATTCACATCATCCATCTGTTGTGTCTTCAGTACATGTCCATAGTGTTCATTCTGTATCTCAATCTCCACCTGTAACCATGTCCTACACTCTTAATTATTAAAATGTCCTAGTCTAGTTTCTCTTTTGTTGATACTGTTACACCACCTGTCTATTTGTCCGTAAATGTTACTGTTGTCCGTTCTCATTCTCAACATGAGGTTAAACCTCACTATCATTGTAATGCCATTTTACCACCCCCAACTGTACATACCATGATTTCTCATGTGTCATCGAGCCATAACTACTGTTCCAAAGATAGTCTTGATAGTAATTATGAAATGTCTACTTGGTCAAACTCATGTAAACCTTTATCTAACTTATTTTGTAAATACCCTAATTATTTATTAAACTTTTTCAATCAAATTTTTAACAATATTTTATCCTTTACTTTTACTTTAAACTTTGGTTGGGTTAATTTATTTTTGACTATATTTTTTGTTTTATTTTTCTTTGGTTGTTTAAGTGTTCATTAAAGCCCTAATATTTGCTATAAATCATGAAATATTACATTTATTTTGAGAACGATATGTTTTCTTCTGATTTTTTAGTGAATGATTTCTCATTAAGTTTTATCATTTTATTTTTAATAAATTCAAATATTTTCAAGATTTCCCTTTGGACTCAAACAATTTCATGAGGTCTGTAGATAATTCTCCTTTATATAGTTTTTCAATGCATTTTGCTTTGCCCACTGTGTTTTTTGTTTTTTCAGTTGAATTTATAAATGTATTGGAAGTTTTAACTAATGTATATCGTTTTGATCTCTGTCGTTATTATGTTCTCAGTCATGTAAGATGTTTTATATATTGTGTTGGTATTATCTGCTTACTCTTACTGATTCCTTCTGGAGATGTTGAACTCAACCTTGGCCGGGTGATACAAATTGATAAAATAGATTGGTCTGCTTTCCGAAATCGGGGTCTTCACTTTATTCATCTGAACAAAAATAGCCTTTTCCACAAATTGCAGGAAGTAGAAGCAATTGTTCATTCTTCAAATGCATCTGTTATAGCAATTACAGAGTCTAAACTTGATTCTACTGTTCTCGATGAGGAAGTAAGGATAAGCGGATATTCAATTATTCATAACGATAGAAATCGCAAGGGGGTAGGGTGGCATGTTACGTTAAAAATAGTATTTGTTTCTATCAAAAACAGATTTTTGGCGACAAAGTAGAACATGTTATGGTTGACCTTCTCTTTCCACATACAAAACCAATACCAGTTGGCGTTTTTTACAGGCCTCCAAACGATAGTAATTTTTTGAACGTTTTGAATCTCTAGTGCCAATGACAAATGAGATTTACATTCTAGGAGATTTCAACATTAATCTTTTGCTAAATGGTAAATAAGTTTTCAAAGCAAATGGAAAACCATCTACTTCATCTGAAACTGATGTTAGTGCTCTACTAAAAGAATATAAAAGTTTATATTTTTCTTTCGTATTAAAACAATTCATCACATTGCCTACGCGTACAACATACCAAACCACTTCCCTGTTGGATCATATTTTGGTGTCTGAAAATAGTAAAATTCTGCAGAGTGGAGTGATCGACATAGGTATATGTGACCACATGCTTATTTTTTGCACTAGGAAGCTTTTGAAATCAAAGTTTAAGGCCCACAAATCTGTTCATATTCATTCTTTAAAACATTATTCTGCACAGGTTTTTCGAAGTAAGTTAGAAGAGATTGATTTTCCTAATTATGATATAGATATTGCATATGGCGATTTCACTGATAGACTTTTACTGGCAATAAACCAAGTGGCCCCTGTTAATCAAGTAAGAATAAAAAACCATTCTCAGGAGGGAGTGGTTCTATGGGGGGTTGCAGAGAATATATCACAGAGGGACAAGCTTTTTAGAAAGTTTAAGAGGAATGATCAAAATATAAACTTTCAACTATATAAAGAATCTAGAGGAAAAGCAAACAAGGTGATGAAAGACAAAAAACGTAATTTTATCCAGTCAAGATTAGAGTCAAATATTGCCAAACCAAGGGAACTTTGGAAAACTTTAAAAAATTTAGGCTTAAAAAGTAAAAATAACTCAAATAGCTCAAGCATTGCTTTAAATAATGATTGTGGGGAAATTTCCTTTGAAGTTAAAGATAATCTTGAGGTTTTCAAAAAATTTTTGAGTGGATTAACTCATTCTCTCGTTGAAAAACCCCCCAAATCCTCCCAATCGTTTCACAGTCTCAAATTTGAAGAACTTTTACTCACATCTGAACAATCTAGAATTCAACTTGCATTATATAACTGAAGATTTAGTTGAAAAGATTTACTAGATATACTACGAAGGAGCTTCACCTCCAAGTGTCAGGAGATGGATAGTTAATTTTAACAAAAATAGAAAAATACAGACTAAAGCACCATTACACTAAATTTTAAACAAGAAATTAAATATAAATATATAGAATGACCAATAGACTAATTGAAAAAATCATTGGTAGATAATTGTAATTTTGTGAGCGAAACGTAAGCGTAGAGGTAAGTAGTAGAAATATATGAATAAAAAATGACTAAATAAATTCTAAAAAATAAAGCAAGGACTACAACAAAAACAACAAAACTAAACACAAGTAGACAAACAAAAAAACAAATAAATAGACTAGTACTACTGCACTACTGAATGTATATTGTTCTCACTATATAAAGTAGCTGCCACCTACTTTATATAACAACATACCATGTCTGCACCCATGTTACAGTTCCAATAAGTAGAAATACACAACTAATAACACCAAGACATTAAACGACAAATACATTGGCCACATAAAGGATATATACCATTATAACTATCTGGACCGAATTAAACACCCAGCTGGCTGCTGAGCATTTTCATCAGTATAGTGATAAAGTGTTCCGGACGAGTAAGCATCACCTGCTCCATCGATGGCACCCACCAGATTCAATTGGCATATAAAGGACGTACACCTAACAATAAACACAATATCAAATGGACACACATACATACACGGCACAAACATAAAACAATATAGAACAAACACAGTAGAAAGAAAATAAAATAAAAAGAAAGCTAAAAAATATGGATATGATATATTTACGAAGTGGGAAGATAAATGTATAGTGAAAGAAGAAGTTAATCTTGTTTGACATAAATTATGGATATATTTTAAGTGAGATTATTTAGTTGCTCAAAAATGTCAGAAATAAAATAGTCCACGATCAAGATAATAGTTATTTGAAAGAATATAATATTTTATACAAATACCAATCAGGATTTCAAAGTCATCACTCCACAGACACTTGTTTCACACATTTACACAATAAAATATTTCAAGGTTTTGAAAAGGGGATGGTAACAGGGATGATACTTATTGATCTACAGAAGGCCTTCGATACAATTAACCATAAGATTATGCTAAGGAAACTATCAGCGCTCAATTTCTCACCGAGAACAATCGATTGGTTTGAATCTTACCTCTCAGATCTATTCTTTTACATTTGCCTAGAAAACAAACTTTCTGCACCTGCCCAACTAAATTGTGGTGTTCCAAAGGGATCTATCCTTGGTTATTATTCGTCAATGATATGCCTAGGTGTTTAAATAAATGTAGTCTTTACCTGTATGCAGATGATTCATGTTTAATTTTTCAATCAAAGAACCTTAATTTAAGGATAGTGTTTGGGCTCCTGATGAATTACATAAATTTGAGAATAACTTCTCTTGTGAAAAATTTTTGTTGGTAAAAGTATGAAAGCTTATAAAATTCTATTTCAGATTACATGGGTTTCACAATAAAATTTGCAGAGACATTATAGAAAATTGCAATTTCCTTGTTTTGCTTTTTAAACGGTAAGTCCCATCCATTGATTTTTTTTTTAATATTTTTGTATGGGCTTAATCTCAACTCACATGCCGACAAAACTTTCCCTCACTTTTTTTATTTGCGCGTTTTTTACGTTGCTATGGCAAAAGTTTTATAAAAGCTTCTTTCATTCGTATTTTCCAAAGTGAAGGCAACATAATTAGAAAAAGAAATAATTTATTCTTAAGAATGTGGCAAAGAAGCACTGACCAATCATAGCAGAGTAAAAAGAAATTTTTTCCATGACGTTTGCATGTTGCCAAGGGGACTTATTATGATTTGAATGGGGCTTGGTGTTTAAAAAATTGTTATCAAGTTACAACATTTTTAATTTTTGAATGTTCTGTAAAGAGAGTTAATTGTGCAAAATAATTTATTTTACGTAACTCATATTTACATAATGAATTTGAAAGAAATAACTGACGCCATGTGGAAAGAGAGCTCAGCAATGTATTTTTAAATAGACAATTATTTCTATTGTGTTATTATGAAATGAGAAATATTTTGAGATTTTCTTCTCAGCTTATTTTCATATAAATACTTATAAAATAGTAATAATAATAATGGGCCGCTTTAAAACTACGAAGAAGCCGTTTGAAGGGAAAAAGAAAAATCTAAAAAGGTCAAAGAAAGTTACTGGTAAAACGATATCCGATGAATGTAAAAAGAAATTGTCTCAATATAACACAAACGCATCTTGGTATTCGTGCATAAATGAAATATGGGATGAGGAACCAGAAAAGTTTATACATAGGAGGAAAATAATACTTCCCTAGGAAGATATTGAATTTCAATGTGAAAGTGACAGTAGTGACGAAGAGATACAAGAAGAAGAAATAGACAGAAATGTCATTATAAACTTGCAATGTTTTCTGCATTAGAGGATCATTTGTTGTGTAAAAAATGCTTCAAGAAAATTAAAATATGTGCGGATAAAAATTTCAGGCAATCGCTTGGTACAAAGATTATTTTTGTCTGCGAAGTTCATGTGAAAATAATGGAAATGGTTTTTTTAGCACCCCCAGTGTTTCACAGAAAACTTCATATCAAATATATATGGCATCAACTCTGGGTATGAGAGTAATTGGCAAAGGTAGAAGTGCTGCTATAAAACTTTTTTCTATATTAAATTTGGGACCACCACTCTCAAAAGACAGATGGACAAATAATACAAAGTTTTTGTTGGAAAAATGCAAAACTGTTGTTCAACGTAATATGGCAGAAGCAGCGCATGAGTTACACAAAAACAAAACTGGAGAAAAATTTGCTAAAACAGGTGTAAGCTTTGATTGCAGTTGGAACAGCCGTGGATGGCAAGCAAAGGAAGGGGTAGTAGCTGCTATTCACAAGACAACCATAAAATAATAGATTTTGTACATAAAACTATGTATTGCAGGGAATGCTTAACAAAGCAATCACAGCGTGATCGTAAAGAGATTTCATCTATGGAATACATGGAATGGTTTATAAAACATGAAATAACTTGCAGTTTGAATCATACGGCTAGTCCACAGGTAATTCG
>JANSTP010026124.1:0-15045 GCA_025330745.1 Cladonema radiatum
GATATTAAACAAGATAACTGTGATATACTACTCGGAGAATATCCGTAACTGTAATCCGGATCGAATTCCGGAACATTCGAAGCGCTCCACGAAGCAGCTTGTGAACGTAATTCACGGAGTTCCGTATCTAATTCATTAGCGTTATCTTTGGATATTTCTAAAGCTTTTCTCGTTTCTGAAAGTTCTATTTCTAATGTTAATATTTTCTTGTTTAATTCTTGTAAAGTTGTTTGAAATTGTTTGTCGGACGTTTCTGTTTTAAACTTAAGTGCCGGACACACTGAACAATGATCAGCTAAATTACATTCCCTTATGCTCCCTTTACACGCTGAACATTCGGTCATACGATACCGACACGTTTGTTCATGTTTTTCCAATTCTTCCAGCCGGAATACTTCATTGCAGCCGGCATCTTTATAAGTACACCATACTTGTAGCGTCCGGATTATACTACGTAACGATATATTTGGTATAATATCATAGCGAGATGTAAATGTCCGACATACTGGACAACTCTCAGTATCCGGCTTTTTCAACCATGTTACTAGACATGAATTACAGAAAGAGTGTCCGCATAATGTGATAACGGCTTCAGTCATAACATTTGTACATATACTACATAAGAAATTCGGATCGACTGTCGAAACGAAACGATTGATGTTGAATCCCATCTTTATGTTAACTCTATGTAGAAAAATATTTGATTAAAGATTGTTTGGTAGATAATGCCCTTAATGCCCTTCGGCTTTGTTGCAGACAAATAAACAAGGAAATAAGGTTTCGAAAATTATTGCAATAAGTACACAGGGAAAAGCAATTAAAACTGCAATTTAATATTTTCGAGTTTTTTAGTATTTCCCACGTTTTCTGTTTTCCCTATGTTCCCAAAATCAATATAATTGTCTTATAGCTTACAGACTGCAAGAGATCTTCTAGTTAGCTACAGCTTATAATCAACTAGCTCATTGATAAACTGAATAATAAACTAGCAATTTTAAACATTTTGCAAAACCGACTAGAAATTTAATTGATCTTTTTTTCGGATATAAATTTCCAAATGACGGATTATCGACAAACAGTTTATCACTACACGCATTTTTCCGGTCATTTATTTACATTAAATTCACAAATGTTACAGATGTAATCTTCCTACAAAAAAGGCAAAATAATCTACAAAGAAGTTCATGGAAATGAGCTATAAAACAAGTTTTCACAGATGTTATCGTCCGCCATCCAGTCATACCTCATTAACAGATTATAAAATTAATCGATTCTCAAAATATTTCTGCAAAACATATCTTTACAAAGCGCTAAAACAACAAAAATTTTAGATCATTATTTTAAACAACTTTATATTCGGTACTTACTTTCAAACTGTTGTTAAACAACAAGTAGCTACTTGAAAATTTATCTTGAAACTACAATTAACAGTTTTTCTAGAGAATGTTGCAACTAAATTTTCTGATTAAGTAGATTTGACCATGGTCATTTGACACTGTCACTTTTTATGAAATGCAATACTAATGAGGGTTTATGAAAATTTCATGTAGCTACTTTTAGGAATACGATTATCGCAATGTTTCGAATAGACACCCGGGGCGTTCATCAATAAACGTATTCAATAAATCATCAATAAACGTATCTTAGTATTCATTTTTCGAATAAACGCCCTTCTCAAAGAGGCATTTGTCAATGGTCAAAATCGTCTTTAAAAGTTTCAAACAAACTATATTTTTATTTTCGTAAAGTAATTAAGGTTAGATGTCAGCACAAGCCTAAAAATCGTCTCTAAATGCCTTTATTTAGGCAAAGACACAATTTTTCTATCAAGGTCGAGTCTTTTCGTAATATATTTTCAGTCAGCGTGAACACAAAGTTTCTTAAAGCACGCGAGTAAATTTAGGTACTAGTACTTAATTTTGCTTAAAATTGATCAACTTTTTACTAGACTAGATTTAATCCATTCTTGACAATTCGGAAAGAAGGAGTAGAGCTCAATAACATAAGTATACAGTACAAAATATCTACTACAACCTACAATCTAAAACTATCTATATGATGATGTTGGGTTTTCTGTTTCAAAGAAATAGGTTTTTGTGTATTTTTTTCTTGATATATAAGATGAAGAGATAAGTAATTCAGCTTAGATATAAACAAATCGTTTGAAAAAGCTTTGCGACACAGTACAGAGCTTTGTTTAAGTGGTTTTTATCTAGGGATAACCTGAAATTTGTAATAGAAATTAAGTTTTTCTTTTTGTTAACAAAAAACTAGCCCAGAATTTCGAACATGTTTAGGATCCTTTCAAAACAGTTTTCAAGGGGAGATTCCTTCATTTTCTTTAACCTTTTAAAGGGTAATTTATGAGAGAACAAATTTAGTTGAGGGTTTTGAAAGGCTGAAACGAAATTACTCGGGAATCGGTTCAGGAATCTTACTAGTAAAAAGTCGGGGGACCTAATTACGCTAGGACCTAAAGTCAGTAATGGCGTTTATACGGGACCGCCTTGGAAATCAGGCTTCGGCGCTGAAGGTGTTTCATCCCTGTCACCTTAGAGTGGCTAAACAAAACTTACTTACTTACGGTGTTTGACCGGATTATGATCCGCTTTTGAGATTATTTCCCGACTGTCTTCCTGTCAGATATCTATAGTCACATGCAAGGCATACTGCGTAGTGCTATATGGTACGCCTTCGTTAAATATCTGTAAATATTAAATTAAATCAAGTTTTAAAACTTTTAAACTTGGTTCTTACCCCTGCTAAGACTGAGGACTAGGGACTACTAAGCCCCCTGCTAAAACTAGGGACTGGGTGGACTTTCTGCTGACCTATTTGGACTAAGGGATGGGGAGAGGGCTGGACAAAAACGTTCCCCTCCATAACTGGCCTTCTGGAATGTCACATGGAAAAAAATTATACAACAACTTGATAGCAATCGATTTTGTCCAAAATAAGCTTCATATCACATGATTAGGTGATGACGTCATCCTTTATCTTGAACAAGCTGACGTTTCTAGCCTAGAAAACCTCTTCTAAAGGCCAAAGAAAGTGCTAATTTTTTTTGGACAAGGACCAAATTACCCCCCCTCCCCCTCTCTGGTGATGGCGTAATCACTTCTTAAAAAATTTCTGCGCTACATTGCTGTCACAAACTATCAATTTGTAGTCCAAACGATATCCCAGTAGAAAATGTTCTTCACCAAAGAGTTCCGTCTATTCATTTACTACTGTTTCAAATACTGAGAAGGAAAAAAATTCTTTTAATTTTCCGTGGAATTTCATGACAAAACCGCAAAACAGTCCCTATAAAATAGACTTTTTATTTTCCTCTTTAAAGAATAGATAGAAGAGACAAATAAAAATAAGATTTTTAAAATGTTTACAAGTAATAAACCATACGACATCTTTTTTTTATCATCAATTATTTTGTGGTTTTTTTATTTTTCTTGAACTTAATAAAGAAATAATAATTCCCAAGAGAGGGAATAAGTTATTTAACTGCGATGTTTTCAAAATATTTAATAAAAAATTGCTACATATTTATACCTATTTTTCCTTAACAAAAACCTGCCACAATTTTATGAAATGAGAATGATAATATAAATGGGTTTCCCGGAACGATAAAAAATGTAGATTATGGCGTCATATGACACGTGATTTTATGGTACAATAATAGAGAGACCTATTAATAACCAAACCAAGATTTCCAGTCTCCTAGTAACTTGGATCCCTGGTGTTATCTGCCTTTATGCTAAGGCGTATAACAGCTAATATCAAATTGGTTATTTGCTACCGCTATAATACAAGTAATTCAAAATGTAAGGCACATTTTCAATACCTCCACAGAACATTATGCTGCCTGCAGTACTAAATCGCCCTTCTTCATAATCTTATTAATATGGTGGTATCTTTCGTCAAATTATTTGTCTCTACTGTCAATAGTTGTTTGTGTTTTTAGGCTAAGATTCCAGGTTAGATCAAATAAAATGTCGTTTTTTTATTGGTTCATTTAAAGTCCAACCTTATCGAATTGCACTGGATTAATGTTATATTTAAACAATAAATAACTTAGGCCAAAAACAAATAAAACATATAGCAAGGAATATTAACCAACGTTTGCACTAAATTAAATACCCATCAAAATCAAACTTTGCTATTCGTTTTGAGATTTTTAAATTACACCCTTTTTTTATAAGAACAAATTTAAAAAAACAAGAGCCTCAAAATTTTAGCAAAAAATTAGAACAAGCTAAGAACAAACTGAGGCTCGTGATTATAAAAAAGTAATAAGAACACCTATAATTCTCTTATTTATAGAACAATTTTGTCTAAGAAAATAAGAACAGCCAGTTCGGATTTTAATGATTCTTATAAAAAATTGTGGAAGGGAGGCATTAACCGGTAAAAGACAAAGGAATGTGTAAAAACTAGTATAAAAAGTTCAGCTCATATGAATTCGAACTCCTATAATTCGAATAATCATGTAAATCGAACGAATTTCGAATTCTATTGGTGATTCGATTCAAGTGATTTCAACTACAAATTGGTTACTAACTACAAACTAAAAAGACGAGAGAATCTATAGACCTTACCTTTGTGTTTTAAATACTTGCTTTGTATAGTTGCCTACTGAGATTTACTTAATTATAAACTCTCCAAACATATCATCTATAATTTTTAATTGCCTTTAATCGCCTTTTTATAATATTGATAACAAGATTAAGCAATCGATTGAAAATAATGTAATAGGTTTAAGAAATAATTTATTCGACAATAAGAGACGGTTAGTAATAATAACTCTGCAGCATTAGCTATTATAAATAAATTATAGTTAATGAAAAGAAATTATAATTTGAAAATATTTTAGTGCAATATTATTTCTCTGAGTTATTATTACCTCAGATAAATTTACTATTAGTTAATTTTTTCGTTAACTGTTTGAATATAGTCACATCAGTTTTTAAATGTTTAGAACATGTTATGCAATAAATTATACAAACGCACTTAAAAACTATATACAATGAAACTCAAGTAGCAGGCTATTGCCATTGCTTAAGAAGCTTTTATGCAACAAGAAAAAACTTTTTTTTTTTTGTTAATTTGGACGTCAATAAATAGAAAACTCAAGCATGTATCTTGCCTCTTTAAAACAGATTGTTTTTGTTGAAAACAATTTATTAACGCCCCTCCCACTCTCTAATAACGGGTGTTAGTACTTATTTTAAGAAGAAAATATGGAATGAAAAATGCTCTCACGTTCGTTAATTATTTGTTCACGGTTTTCTATTTATTTAACTGGGTAAACATAACCAATTAAATTGCATAAAAAACAAAGAAGAAAATACACATTGTTTTGACAAACACTCAACATAATCGAATATTAATGTTATCACGAAAACGTCCTGTCAAACTTATAATTCGCATTTTATCCATCGTTTAATAATAAATACCGTTAGATGATCAATCCATAGGTCTTTTTAAATTTGCTGAACGTTTCTTGTCATTGGTCACTTTCTCCGCTAATGTAAGATGTAACCAATCACATTTGAGTTTGGAAAAAACCTCTGCCCACAGTTCTGAACAATACTTTGTATAGGATCAAATACACTTAGAAAAAAGCGAGATATCATATTTTGGTCCGAAAATTAAGATCTTAGTGCGATAACTCAAGTCTCAATCCGGTGACTCAGGTCTTTGTTCGTTAACAGAAAAAAATGCGCGACATCGGTATCGAATGAAATGGACTGAGATATAAATCACATTTTCTTTTTTATCTCTTCTACAAAAACCATAAAAAATACAAAAACCTAACTAATAAATACAACATAACACATATAAGTCATCGATAACAAAAACTGTACAACTTTTTGACAGTTCATTCACTTCATGCGTATTTATATGGAGGGCTGCCATCCATGAAACGTTCTAGATAATATGGCTGGATCAGTGGCAAGATCTACCAGAGAATCAATTTGTTCATCAACAGTTAAACAATAAGTTTCGGGGGATGTTGTATCAGAAAGTAGTTTCGCACGGATATTTTTCCTCGTTTCACCTCTCACGATACGGATAAAATTTTTCGATTTTTTACCGTGTCCTACCCGTACCTCTTCCCTAATAATAAATCAAATAAGTTAGTTAGTAAGTTTTGTTCAATCACTCTGTGGTGATAGAGATGAAACTCCTTCCACGCTGAAGCCTAATTTCCACGATGGTCCTGTATAAGCATCATTACTGATTTTGTGGTCTTAGCTTACATATGCTCCCATATGTGCTCACGATCATATTCCAGAAGAAAGATATTGTGCTCACTAGATGACCGGAAGTGGAGTTCGAACGGGGAATAATATGAGATTCTAAAGCCCAATGAGCTACTACAGTCAAAATTTTCCTGCGTGACACCTCACTATAATACACAAAAAATCTAAATCGAATCAAAATAGCATAGTTTATTGTTTGACTAGCACAGTTTAAGTAGCAACAATTTTTCCTAAATGTGTTCGAAGTTTTCCTGAAACAAAAAAAAAAGGTTTATACAAATTTTAATCGAAAAATTTGAAATCTTACGACATAATATATGCTGGATTTATTCCGGTTAATTTTTGACGACAGATTTCGATCTTGTGCTTAGGAAACCATGTGTTCACACTTTCTGAAATAAACAATAAGATTTTCTTTAGGAAATTTCGTTCTAGAAGAGTTGACCAGAGAACAAAGTATATAAACCTTTACCTGAATCTTTTGGTTGGCCTAAATTGTCAGCTTGTCTTTTTGCAAAGCTCTAAAATAAACAAATGACTTCGAATTTCAGTGACAGTCGATTCTAAAAGCACATTAAGGATTTTATATGGAGGAATTTGAAATCAAGAATATGTTTTAGCTTTGATTAGTGTTAAAAATAACAACTGAATAACTGCGCCTATTATCTAGAGTTTTATGTCAAGGCACTCAGCTTTCTTTACTCAGGATGGTGGAACAAAGTTTTTGAAATAAAAAATATATCCTTTTTTAGGCACGGGCATTTTTATACATAACTAAAAAGTCTTATTTATTCACTCTGATGTGACAGGGATGGAATGACTTCAGCGCCGAAGCCTGATTTCCAAGTGGACCCCGTATAAACGCCACTACTGACTTGAGTCCTATCATAATTATGCTTCATATGTGCTCATGAACATTTTCCGGTGGAAAGATATTGTTGTCTTTACGCAACCGGAGGTGGGTTCGAACCGGGTATCGTGAAATTCTCGGCCCGATGTGCTAACAACTGTGCTCTATGCCCACTTAAATGAACAAATAAGTAAATAAAAAACATGTTCTAACCTCCCACTCAATCAAAGGTTCGGTAATAAATATATCCATGGTATTTAACAGAATGCTTGAATTTGATCGGAAGGCCTTCATAACGGCCATCATATTTTGTTTGTACGGCGCTGATCCTTCCACAGGTAACACGAAGTTCAGTAATTGCTTTGTCAGTCGGAATGGCATCAGTTCGGGTGTTGCTAAAAGCTATGGAAAAACCACTGGCGTTAATTTATGACGTCTTTGAAGTGAGAAAACTTAAATCTAAGCCATTTCTGGGCGTTACGATTTCTCTGCTGTGAATTTCTGGAGAATAATAATTTAGAAATCGAAAGAAATTTATTAGTTTCCGGTCTTTTCTTCTTATTCAACTTATTATTTTTTTCCTATTTTATTCTAGTCAAAGGAAGACAATAACAACTGATTCTTTTTCGACCACAATTGTGGAATCTCATTGAAGAATCTTGCTCTATACTGATTTTGACTACTTAGAACGCTTGACTGCAAAGTTATAAATCATTGCAAACTATTATAATACTTTATCATATTGGCTTTGACAGATCAAAGAAAGAAAGAAAAGAAGAAAATTTGAAATTGAGATCTAAGATGAAAACAAGAGCTAAGGTCAAGGAAATTTTTACCTGAGATGCGGTTCCAAAAGCATGTCCGAAATCGATTCCAACAACTCCTCCACTCATTGTGTCAATTAGCATGTTGGATAAATGACGGTCACCCACACCCACGATATACTGCGCCATACACATACATGAATACGATTGTACAAAATGTGTTCGCAAAAGATAATATGCCTCCGATGAGCTGGCGTAACTTTTAAACGCCCGTCTAAAAAGTATGATTTGATGTTAAATTAATTAGTTAAACGAGCGTACAAAGAACAACACTTGGACATATGTTAGTATAAACCAACATCAAAAGGTCAAAAACAGCAGAACTCCTTGTTTTTGACTTCATAAGACGGCGGTCTGTCTAACCACAAAAACTAAATGTTCTATAGTCCTTAGGGAGGCCGCCTTATCAAAGTTTTTCTGCGCACTCTTTGCTTCAAAATGCCTACATCCAGGCTAAAGTTCACTAATTCACTATTAAAAAAAACGAAAATAAACATACTTTTAAGTGTACAGTGCATAAAAATTTACCACTTAAATATTAGGGTTTCTGTAACACTTTAACACTACGATCATAAAACGTAATCATAAACTCTTATTCTAGAAATGTGCTGGAAATTCTGAAAAATTACATTAAATTATAAAAAGGCGTTATAACATCGTCATTATGACGGCAAATTAACGACGTCAAATGTATTAGACATGTCTAGGGTTCAAAGTTCTTGAATAAGCTCCATAGAAAACTTTAAAACTTGGTTTCAAAAATCTAGAGAGGCTTTTGAGACATGGCTTTTAGATTGACGTGAACAAAGTTTTGGAAAAAATTTTTTCCCAAAAATATTCCTAGTAAATTTTTCAGTAAAAGTCACAAAATTTCACTTTTCAAAAATCAGGTGTTCTGAAGTTACAGACAACTACAGACGGTGGAGGGGAGAAGTAGGTGGTCTAACAAAGTGAAAATGGGGTTGGAGACGTAAAGACGAAATATCTAACAAATTACCGTAGCATATCCCATGGCACAGAATTCACAACCGAATTGAATGATTGTTCCACATTTTTTGATGACCATTTCGGATCAAATATCGGGTGATAGTTAAATGTTTTCAGGTTCACCTCGTGCTTCTTCAAGTGCTCCATATACAAAAGCCTAAAAATAAGAAAAACTTTCTGGTATAGTCAAAGGGGTGGGGGGGGAGTAATTAAAAGACACTGAAAATTGTGGGGTAAATAAGGAACGGGCCCAAATTTCACCCCAAATACTAAATATACTTAGACATAGCTTATAGCATCAAGTCTGAGGAAATAAATTCAAACAAATTGGATTTATGTTTTTAAAATGACTTTTTGGTCATTTAAAATTGTTTTCAAGTTTTTTTTCCCCAACATTTTAACACATGATATAGCCATTAGAACATTGTATTTTTAAAGTAATCTGAAAAAATCATCTTAAATTTGCCATTTTGTTTAAAAGGGGAGTCCCTTATCCACCCTATCAAAAAACTTTTCCTGTGGGGTAATTAAGGGACATACAGAAATAATTACTGACAAGAAATTTGATCTGAGTATAGCAATGTCGTAAGTGTTTTTGTTGAAAAAATGTAACCAATTATCTGACAGTTGATGCAAATTTAGGAAAAATGACAGTATTACCTAAAAAAATAAATTTCGATTTCTGGCAGTGTTTTTCATGTGTTCTTAACCCTTTGCACGTCATTCATTTTCAGAAAGGTAGGTTTTTCCATGAAAGAGACTAAAACTCAAACAAGTTGTATATCCACATTTAAAGCCTCCCAGAGATTGCTTTTTTGTCTCATCGGAGAGGGCATTTATTTTCCTTTAAGTAGGGTCTACTGGTGGGTTGGGCCCTTTATTATGGCTGCCAAGGAGCCATTCCCGTTGTCATCCTCGTTCCCAGGTTAGTTTGGGAATGGAGCCCAATGGGTTGATATGATATTGATATGACCATTTCAATATACACTGCGTTTCTTTATTATCCTGGTTATGTCCCATATTTAACCCAGATCATGGTGTAAAAATGGGATACTTATATAATTAATAAAATTTATAAAATCTAAAAATATTGGCAAAACGTTTAAAGCAAAGCTTTATTGACTTTGGTCCTAAATTATCCCACTTGGTTATATGTTCAACCCTTGTAACCCTTGTTTTAGTAACAGAAAAAATCTTAGGATTAGAAGTTTCTCATCAGCAATTTGTCACAAAAAACATAGACTGTTTTATAAACGAACAATTTGGTTATTGGTTAAAAAATCGCCAACCCAATGTGGGGAATTGAGGAATTGACTAGTTAACTCCATCAAAAACATATGTAAGTAAATGGAAAAATTATGATTCCATAAACTAAAAGGTATTTACAAAAATAATAAAAACTTCGTCTTTTCCGTGCGTTCACGTAATCTCAACTGTCGAATTCGATTTCGTAGAAAAAAGGCACGTTTTGTAGCACGTTTCGTCGAAAAAAGACTGGCTTCTACCATCGTTCAAGTAACCACTGAATTTTAAGCAGTAAAATTGGCCACAGAAACTACGGTTAAACTCATACAGTTCGAACTCCTATAATTCGAACAAGCATGTAAATCGAACGAATTCTTTCGTTCTTCTTGACGATTCGATTTGCAAGATTTCAACGGTAGTTTTAAACTGATGACCTCAGCAGCAACTATTTGGTATTTCTAATTTTATTTCGAAAAACTATGAGCACGAAAAGAAAAGTTGAAACATGAGCATAACATTCTGAAGGAAGTCTAGAAAATAGTTAACAAAAATAAAGACTTGAAAAAATAAGGTTATTGGCATATAGTCACTTACATAGAATTATCAAACATATCTCGCTCTCTTTTATCCAAATTACTTTTCAAAACTTCTATATAAGGTACAGTATTATCAACCCAGCCAATTATTCCAAGCCTATAACCATAAAAACAAAAAAACCTTGAATACATGAATGTTTAAAAATAAGTGTCGGAAAAATCAACGTATAGAGTTTACGCGGTACCTCGTTGTCATGGGGATAACTTGATAGGTCTTTAATTGAAGTGAACGATTGCTACAGAGCGAATCTTTCTTTAAAATCGTGTTCATTATTTCGAATATCTAAAAAATATAGGGGCAATAAATTTTTAAGAAACATAATATGATTAGTTGCTACAATATATTAGTTTCCTATAAGATGAACCATTTTCTTTCAGTACAGCTAAAAACCACGAGCGATTCATCAGGTAATTTACAAGCCTTAAACTTGGACTCTCAACTGAATGCGTGAAACCATCTAACATCCATTTTCTTCGTAGAGACTTTTTGTAGACCCTTTATAGTCGCTAGATAGGCTGCTAAAATAGTGCTTTCAAACTTTATGGCTCAACTATTACATAGCAAATTTAAAAAGAAAAATTTGAAAAGGCTGCCAGATAGCAATTCTGGGCGAAGTTTCAAATATCTGCAAAAACTGCCATTTGGTCAAAACTTGATAAAATTATATTTATCGAAACTGTATTAGGGGAATAACATTTCAACGAAGTAGGGCCCAGGCTCCTCCTTAATTATGGCCTTGTAAAAACTAGACGATTTTTCTACTATTGTCAAAGAAGTTTGTTTGCATGGCTAGTTCATACCTGCTCCAGTCTTTGATCTTGCCTGAGATCTTCTCCACCTTTGACAAGAAACTTGTAATCTTTTTCATCGTCACCGCGAATTGTTAGTCGTTTGGGTTGACGTATCGATGTTAATATCAGTATCTATAATAATGAATAAAATCACAGGTTGAGTGTAAAGAATGTTTTGAATCAAGTCTTTTTGAAAAAATAAAAAAAGATTTTGGGCCGCCGTTATTGGGAAATACGTAAAGGATATTTTGGAATCAGTTATGAACGATGGATTTTTCAATTAAGAATTTAAAACTGTCTTAAGTTAACATTAGTAAGAAATTTCAATTGCTGGGTTTCAATCGTTCTTAAAAATCGGAATAGGAACTGCAATCGCTTTCAAATTCTTTTCAAATTTTCACAAAATAAAAAACACATTCCGAAAAATTATTTTCAAATGTCTATATTCAAAAGCAAATCACTTTTGTTTATCGATAGCATTTTGTCAAAAGTATTTGATGAGGTTTTTACTAAAAGAGACTTAGTGATGTAAGCTTGTGGATTTTTCCGGTGGCCCAACGAGTCAAAAAAGGATTTAATATAAAGACAAAATTCAAAATGACTCGAAATGTCTGTAACTGTTATTGAAAATAGTAACGATAATGAGCATCAGTATTTGGATTCTCATTAGGTTAAAAGACAAGCTAAAAATACATTGACTTGTGAAGCCAATATCTATCGCGATTTATTGTCAGTATAAATCATTTTGGTAGCAGCCAGAATTCCTGGTCTTCAAAAACGACTGGAGACGCACTGAGACTCATTTGTTCAACGAGATAGCTCAGAATACATAGTATGAGGATATGCTAAAACTATGAAGTATGGTTAACGGGGTAGTGGATGTACACAGAGGGTAAAACTCATCAAAACAACAATTGGTGACAAGAACATCATCCATATAAATCCAAGAATCACATACCTTCTCATCAAATGAAGCAATATTAACATGATATTCTGGCATCGGCTTACTATGACCAGTATACTGGCCTATAACAAAAAGACTCAATAGACACTAAATCAACAATAAAAACAGAAATATTTTTCATAGTGTGGTAGACTGACCTGGTATTTCAATCTTTACATGATGATTAGCCGCATGAAAGTTGCTCAACCATGGAGAGAAATCTTTTAAATTTCCTTGCAGTTTTTTGCCCTTCAAAATCCCAATGATTTTATTAAGCTCATTTTTCACACCCATGAACGTCTGAAAAAAGTAAATTTTAGTAGACATCCATTCACGGGCTAGATGGGAAAATTGCTTGACTTTCTAACAGCCCAAAATATTTTGTATTTTACTTGACAATAGAATTTTTTTATTGTTTTCAATTTTTATTCACCCTACATTTATGAAAATACTTTTCAGCCAAATATATTTTGCGTTTCACTTAATAAGATAGAATTTAAACAACTTTCATTCGAAATCTTATTTTTTTCGATTATTTTTCCTGGGCTAAATGGAATTTACAAACGTTTTACAGAACAGGTGATTTGCCTAGTTTTTTAACCAGTAGCCAAAATTGAAGCTAGGTGCAGCTACTTTAACGCTATTTCACCTAGAGGGGGATGGATTCCACTTTTTGAGGGTCACTTTGAGGTTAAATCCTGTTTTGGGGCCTGAATTCCCTATAATTCCCCTGTAAATGTAAGCCTTTTGCTTTAGTAGCTAACTGCCGATAAATACATTAAAAAGACTATTGAACGTCAGATTCCACATTCATCGAAATGGGACCAAAATCCTTACTATAAAGTCGGTATCTTACTATTTAAAGTCTCATCATTGTATCTTAAGTGAATCCTAAGTTTTTAAGGGGTCAGATGTCAAAAATAGGAATAAAATGTCAAAATAGCCAAAGGTGAAGTAAGGTTACAAAGGGCATCAAAATGTAAAAGGAAGCAAACCCTGCGCAATTCTAAGTATTTTCATGACCAAATTCTTTTGATTAAAACTTTTACAGTTTTAAAATAAAATTCAGAAATCAAATTTTTACAGAACTGAGTAATGGGAGATAGTTGAGATTAAGTAGGTTGGGGTCGAAAAGTTGGAGATGAGAGGGGATGGTCTAGTCAACTACCAGAAGATAAATCAATAAAAATAAACATACAGTTTCATTCATATTGGTTAACAATACACCATTAGCACCCAACATTTTTTCAAACTTCTTTCCGTATTCCTAAGTAAAGAAAAGGTGGTGATAAATCCTGAAGTAGTTCAGTTCATTGATTCATATAATATCATCACCCTCTCCATCATTTAACACAATGTATGCAAGTTATCACATACTATGTTACCTAGCAAGGACTTTTTGGCCAGCCGTGGCAAATGCTTGAGCCCTGTTCAAGTAAAGACTATTTAGCTATTTGGTCCAATCTACCTTTCCTACTTCATTTGTAGACGAAAAAAACAAAAACAAAAAAAAACAGAAACTAAAAAAAACCTATTTGAATAAGGGCGATTTATAAGTTTAATCATTGTCAATGTCTATATCGAACATCCAGACATTCTTTTTCAACCCACACTACTAACCCTCATATGACACACTTTTCGAATACTCTACCGAGACATTCTTTAAAACACCCTATCAAACACCTCTGACATAAACCTCCAACACAAACTCTTAGACACCGATACGTCCTGACACACCCAATTAACACTTCTTAAAAACCTCACTGAAATACTCTTTAACACAATCTACTGATACACACTGTGGTACACCCTACTCGTAAACTTTGAGACATACACTCTTCGCTCTCCAAGTCAACCTTTTTAACTTATTCAATCATTTCCCTTCTACCAAATCCCTCCTCAACATTTGAAATTAAGTTGGTCTTTATGTTTCAAAAGATTATTTTTGAGCATGATGGATATTGACATAGATGTAGATTCACATAGATTCACATAAATAAGCATTGAAGAACTTATTGAAAAAGATAATAAAAATAAAAAAATACATACTTTCTGAAATTCTTTCGCAAATCTTCCTGGAGCTGGCACGTCATCTTGCATTCCCGACATCCTCTTCGATTCTTGCAGTAGCTTATGTTTAAAGTCTTCAAATAATGGTTTCAATGCGTCATATTTTTTATTTCCGATCAATCGTGAGGCATCATCCCTGAAAGCCTTTTCAATAAAAAGCAAAATGCTAATGTCTTCAAATAATATGTGTTCTAAGCTCTAACCAGAAAAGTACTATAGCGACCGACTTCAAAAATCTTTGACGTGTCCTTTGATATCTTTGATAGCCATTTTTCAGTTTTTAAGCACGTTCTGAGCTCTAGCTGACATTTATCAGTTCTCAGTTCATACAGAACACATATTTTCTCAGAATACATCCAAAACCTGCTCTTATACATACTTAAAGCACTATCGACAATAAAAAAATGCTCTAATTTTTTCACTACACAAGATTTTCAATTCTGAAAAAATTGGAAAGAAAAAGCACTGACCATTA
>JANSTP010026235.1:0-15045 GCA_025330745.1 Cladonema radiatum
TTTGCAAAATGAGAGAGAAGTCTGGACAGAGAATGTCTCAGTTAACCAGACTAGATACACAAAGACGCTGCTTAGCAACAGTCAGGGATGAGTGAGACCATGAAAGAACTTTTGACCTGAGTGACACTATATGAAAAGGAGATGGTTGACATGGTCTCACCAAGGTAGGGAATCCTCATTACATCACATAAAAGATAAGATATCCTCATTGCATCTTTCTTCAGGGTTATCACCTCCTTCATTTTTAATAGCAATATATAATTCTTTTAAGCTTCCAAGGAGAAGCCTTTTTTGCAATTTTGATCTTTTACCATTTTCAGTCTTCATACTTCTATAATCCTTTTTGCCAGGACAAAACCTGATAACTTCATTGCTTTCATAAAACTGCATAAATCTTTCTTTAACCTCAGGGAAAATGCCTTGATGTGACTTTCTCAGTGGGTCTTCTAAAATTCCATTATTACTGCGGATGTCTCTGGCTTCTCGAACTAGATATTCAGAAACATTGAATAATTCTGATGTTTGAGCGATTGTCCAACTTTGAGTTACTATGGTTAACAGCTGGTATATTTCTTTACACTGTGTGTTTTCCCCTATCTTCCTTTTCAATTCTGAGGTTAAGTTGACACAATCCTGACAGCCATGTAAATTAATGGCTAAAGCACTGTTCATAGTGGAAGACGATTTCTCTTTTGCCTACTTAAATTTTCGTTTCCCATATTGTTTTGTCCTTTCATTTTGAATGGTTTTAATTGCGGAGCATACAAGTGTTGTCAAATACTTATTCAAAGAACCAGCCAAGTTTGGTTGGTTTGAATCATTGTAATCAGGATCTTGCTCATAAATCTTTTCATCTTCGAGCATTGAATGTAACTGTGATTTACATTTTCTGCAGAGTTTTTTCTAAGGTATAAGCAATGGAATTTTCAAGTTCTTTTAAGATTTAACATCTTCCAATGTGATTACTATTAACTTTGTTTTGGATGGTGCTGAGTGTTTGCTAAGAGGATCACAATAAGTATTATAAAAGAGAGAGTACTTTTCAAGGTATAATTTATAGCGGTGAAGACATATTATATCAAAAGGCATTTTTGAAATTGCGTGTCTTTGTTCTAATAATTTTTAACTGAGCTACTGGTAAATCTTCTAATTTAATATATCCTGTCTTTCTGTTATATGTAAGTTTTTGACAGTTTTCATCATCGAAACAGCATTTACTTTCTGTAAAATTATCAATTTTAAATTTTTCTAAAATAGAAAAAATAATATCTAAAAATAGAGATAAAGTATTGAAATATATGATTATCAAAAACTTTATTTTGTACTAACTAAAATAATTCATATCAAACTTGAATAAACAATAATCTGAAGAGGATTTTGCATTGATAAGAATATACAATGCAATGCAAAGTCTTCATGAAAATATATAACCAACAAAACTGTTAAATTTTAATAACTTTAGTTCTAGATGCTTTGATGTTTAACATCATTGAACTCACAAATACATCAAAACAATTCAAGTTTGAACAATAATTTTATGCATTCTATAGAATTCAAACTAGAATCCAATGGAGAACATTGCAATTAATAGTTTTTTGTTGCTTTGTTGGATCTTACAGCTTTTTTATCATTATTTGGATACAATATTAAGTGTCATTATAAGTTTTGAATTATTTCCTCAAAGCATTTTTAAGGGGGGCGTTCAAGATCCACGGCCCCCAGCCCCGGCCCTTACAGCCCTCCGGCCCCCATAGAAAATGGCGTTTTTCTTAAGTTGTAGATAAAATTTCTTACTAATTCTTTCTGAGCAGTATGTTAAATCAATAAGACAATACTTTACATAAAAATTATACCGTTTTCTTCAAATATTTGCTGATAATTTTGCTTTCGTTCTTCATGAGTATTGCTTTAGAGTAGCGAAATTTGAAGCAATGTTTTGGCTGGAATATAACGAGGGAGAGCATTGAATGAAGAGCAATGACGTAAAAGAAGAAAAAAAGCTCGACCTTTTGATTTCTGGCGGGTGGTTTTCAAAATACTAACAGAAAAGAAACTCAAAGAAATACTCAATGAACTGAAACTATATGAAAGAGTTAAAAAGATGATTTTTTTTTTCGGATATATAAAAAGTAAGCATCATTTTAAGAATAAGGCTCACATGAAAAATTAATTTAAAATTTAGCAAGATTAATATTTGTGACGTCCTCTAATCTAGCAGTCATAATAAAAAAAATGTATTTTTTTGGAGTATGTATAGTTTCAACTTAGCATAATGATTATCATGGACAAAATACGGTCCTTAAATTGATATATTAAAAATATAGTGAAGACCGGAAACATCTAAAAATTTATCAATTTTTAAAATTTAAATTATAAGTAGTTTTTCCTTCTTCCTAAAAAGAACGTCACAAACGCATCCTTAGAATATTTTTCGTCATCTTACAGAAAAGGAATATATTTCTTGTGTTGGCGAAACATCATAGATGAACTATATGGAGTAAGTCAAAGAAGAATTTCTTTGCTGAACATTTTAGACTCCACCACAGGGTTAAAAACTAGATTTTGATTTCGCAACGTTTTCAATCTTAAAGACATTGATCGAGAGAACATTTTGAGAATAGAAACCCTTATATAACCTCGAAATAATTTGGAAAAAAATTATTGTTGGTTTAATAATATGTAAACATAACTATTTATATATGACAAGCAATTTTTAAATAGAATTTCGATGATTAAAAAACTAGGGGCCGGAGGGCTGTAAGGGCCGAGGCCGGGACCGAGGGCAGTGGATCTTGAATGCTCTTTTTAAGGGTATTTAATAATTAAAACTAATAAGTTAATGGAAAAGCAATGAGGGGATTACAAAAGTTTGACATGTTTTTGGGAAGTTGGTCTTTTCAGGAAAAGTCTCTAATTTTAAAAGTATATATCAATTAGGTAACGCAAAAGTAAGTTTACCTTACCAAGAATATAAATTCATCAAATCTTTGCATTTAGTCTGTGAAATCTAGGTTGTCTGTAAATTAAAAAACCTACAAAATGAGAGATTTTATGAAAATACAGTACCCCCTGAAAAAGGACTCTAGAAACAAAGATAGGTCTTGTTTGAGGCTGATTTCAATTTATCTTGATAATTTAAGGATAAAGCATAAATAATATTAAAAAAATGGGAAAAAAATTAGAATTACTATATTGGGTTTGAAAATGCATTTTTTTCATTTTGGGCCATTTTCAGGGGCTAATGACAGGTTTATTAAGGTCTCATTTACTTAGGCCATGTCATATCTGAGAAGTATTTCAAGGATACTGTGATGTTCTGTTAAGGTTTCCATTTATTTGTTTGATATAGCCTAATATTTTGATGCTAAAAACAAAAAAAGTTGATTTCGCAAGCTTTTTTTGATTTTTAATGACCGCCTGACCAATATAGAATTCTTTTTACCCCCTGAAATTTACTGAATCAATAGTCTGCGTGGTATAGAAATTCCTCAAAAAAAATTATGGTGTCAAAAGAACTGGGGAAAAAATTATAGGGCTCAAAACATGACCGAAAACACTAAAAATTACCTTGATATTCAGTTTTTCCCAATTTTCATCGCCTTGAAAATTAGATTCAAACAGATTTTTGAATACTCAGTTTCTTCTACCTAACAGCACCTTTTGGTGACTTTCCATTCACAAAAAATCAGTTGCGAAAACATTCTCACTTACCTGAAATGTGTATTGTCAAAATGCAAAGAAGTGCATTTTGACCCTAATAGTCAGGATAAAAATTTGTAAAATGGGCATAAAATCTGAACTGCTGAGTTTTAAGAGCTAAAATTTTGGAAATATGTTTCCATTTTTCTTGAAAAAATTTTTTTGACTTGATACCCATTTGATGGAATTGGCTGGAAGGACCCAATTGTTAACCATCAGAAATTTATACTTCAATGATTTCATTTGTATCTTTGTATGCTGAATATAATTTATTTAATGAAAATTTCTGTTCAAAAGTATTTAAGCCAGCTATTTCAAAATATTGAAGCGTGTACATACAGAATAAATGACATAGGGGATTACCTAGCATGTACCTCTATTTCCTTGTTTCTTCATCATTAGCCATATAGCTAGCTACAATTTTACACTTGTACTCCAAGATTTAATCTGACTTATCCTTTCATTATGCCAACAAATGAAAATATCTTTGAGTGGTTTATTTCCTTTCCAAAAGAAGAAACAAATTATGAAAATATTGCGACAACACAAGGTTTATTGAATAATTCAACGTATCAGAAGACCTTGGCTATCTTAGTCTCTACACTAAAATTAATACATTAGTTGAAAAAATTAAGAAGCTTTGAGCAAGTAAAGTAAACAGCTAAAGAAAGTAAAAGAAATAATTGCTATGCCTTTTGAAATACCGGTTAATAGAAACCTAGTAGCTTTGGACCAGAATTCTCAAGCAAACAAAGAAAGAGTTTCAAAACACCAGCTTTCTCTTCTCAAAAAAGAAAATAGCAATTTTTTAAAACGTAAGGTAGAAAATTTTGAAACATTGCTTGAACAACATGAAATTCAATTAACTGCTTTAAAAGAAGTCAATATTGACTTGAGCGCAAAAAATTAAATCCAAATCATTAACAAAGGAAGAATTAGACAACATAAATATAAAATATGAACAGAAAGATTTAGAATTAAATGATTTGTTGCGTTGCATTGCCACTCGTAAATCCGCTAAACAGAAGCAAAAGAAAATGAATAAAAGTCTTATGTACAGAGATTGTCTGTTAAATGACAAAAAAATGTTCTTAAAGAAATTCAGACTAAGTACAATAAACTCAAAACTGAAACTTCTAAAAAGATTGATATTTATCAGCAGCTCTTATCGGCAGGTCTTCAAAAATAAATATTGAAGATTTTAAAGAGGAAAAAAACAAGCACCAAAAAAATTATCCTACTATAAAACAATGATTGGAGATTTGCACGCACGACAAAATGGCGATGACAAAACAGCGCCGACAAAACAGCGCAAACGATTTGTGTGTAAGGATAAAATTGCCTCAAACGGAAGCCCACTTGAAATTGTCTAAAAGATTACACAACAAAATAGCGCAGGACATAAGAGTGCCTGACATAATTGCGCCTGACAAAAATTGCACGAAAAATAATTTTTGTCCGAAAGTCAATACATTATAAAGCAATACATTATATTCCAATTCACAAAAAATCAGTTGCGGAAACATTCTCACTTACCTGAAATGTGTTTCGTCAAAATGCAAAAAAGTGCATTTTGACCCTAATAGTCAGGATAAAAATTTGAAAAATGGGCATAAAATCTGAACCGCTGAGTTTTAAGAGCTAAAATTTTGGAAATATGTTTTTGATAATAAAAATTACAAAATAGTCCCATTTTCCTTGAAAAAAAATTTTTGACTTGATACCCATTTGATGGATTTGGCTGGAATGACCCAATTGTTAACCATCAGAAATTTACACTTCAGTGATTTCATTTGTATCTTTGTATGCTGAATTTAATTTATGTAATGAAATTATATACCAATTTAAAGGTGCTGAACCAGCTTTAATAAAATACTTGACCTTGAAAATTTATACGTATAGAGATACATCATGCAAGGAAACGATGGAAAAATGGCTGTTTTATCAAAAAATACCCATTAGGTGAACGTGAATGGTTTTCTTTAATATTTTTGAATAAGATTTGAACTCACTGTACACAATTTATTTGATCGCACGAAAACGTCTTTTAAGGACTGGCACCCAGTGTCTTGCCAAGGTGCCATCATTATGCTGTATCAATTTAGCAACGTGGCCAGTGATTAAGCTTTTCTGATAGTACCTTACGCTTTAATATTGGTTAGTATGATATACATTGAAGGGATAACATGGAGGGAACTTTCGGAATGAATTGTATGCTATTATGACATTAAAATGGCAACACACAACGGAAAGCGCTTCAGAGTACTTTAAATGAAGTTTTTGTTGTTTCTGATGACGTCATCATATTAAATATGAGTCTTAAAAGTTCAATTTGCATTATTTTTAAGAAAATATTATATTTTATATAGGTGCATTTTCTTTTTAACGATATAGCTGAATGATGACGCCAGCCTTATGAGGTGCCGAAAATTTTTAATAAAGTACTGCAAATGCAGATATCCATATTGATGTTTTCAGTATATATATCTGAAAACATGATTCTACACATTTCCTTAAAACACTTTTGCTCCAAGCACAAAGGATGTACCTGATGAAGTTTCAAACAATTTAAATACAAAAATGGAAGTTACATATGAAATTAGAGTATAGTAAAATATATAAACTGTAAATATTGTTTAACTTGCTTGTATAGGATAGTAATTTAAGTAACAGATCATCGGTTCGATCCTGTACCAGGATTTCGGCCTCTTTATATCAAATATCCTTAATAAGGTGACATAATAGGTGACAAACTGATACTTAACACAAATACACACAAATAAAAGTTTATAGTCAATTATATACTGTATTAAATTGTCTACAATGGAGGTTATGGCAATGTTATATTTTTTGTAGACATCTTGACGTTCTTCGATTGCTTTCCAAGTTTTGTTGTGTTTGCTCCTTCAGGTATCATACGACGAGCAAGGTAGGCAATTGATTGTTTTAAATGAAGAAATTTTGAAGACGATCTGGAGACTCTGAGGAACTCTGCTCCTATACATCCTATTCTAGAATAAAACATCTTGGATGGAATGTTACTTCTTTTATTAGGCATCCTAACTATGATAAACCCAAAATTATCTTTTTTGTCATATAATTTTGCATGAAATTGATTATTTTTTATTTCAATTTTTAAATCCAGAAAACCTGCTTACATATATAAAAAATTGCTTTATTGTACCAGATTTTTGAGTTTTATTGAAATTTAGTTAGTCTTATGTAGTCCAAAAGAAAACGGTTGGGTGCCATACTGGAACGGCTTTTTTCGCAATTAGAGCGTTCTGTTTCAAAAGAAGAGACATGCTAGTGGCCAATTTTCAAAAGCATAATAACTAATTTGTGAAAAAGCAGTAAAAATTTCAAGTTATTTCTATTTGTCGTGTTTGATAAAAATAAATTTTCAAAAGATATGATTGTTGAAGTCTGCGACATTACCACGTTTTCCCGGTTCATGTTGACGTCATTACGTTAATAATGGGTCTCATTACGGCCACTTACATTGTTATATGTACGCTAAGTTATTGACGTGGCTACATAGTGCCCTACGAGTCACTTTTGACTAAATAAGCAAAAATTGATATTTCTGCCAATTTCCTGTTTACACAGCGTCTCGCCTGCCTAGTTACAAAGTACCTCATATGAATCAATGAAAAGACTTGATTTGATAATTTATATAACGGAAATATTATTTTTCAGTTCAAGTAGTTTTTTTCAAAGGCTCCAATTTGGGGTTTTATATCGTATGGATTTTTACTCATAAGTTTTAATAAAGTACTAGCTGCACGCAGCGACGTGTTGGCCCAGTCCCAGATCGCTTTGCGATGTTATATAGCTATATCGATGCTCTAAGATCTCAAGCACGTTTTTTACATTCTTGGTCTTGTTATCAACTGCACTTATAAAATGATACGTCGTTAAACTGTTAACAGAATTAAACAACAGATGCTCTCTTCAAAAAATTATCACATAACTTTGAAGAATTGTTAAGGCCTGCTAGCGCAGTTCGATAAAGAGATTGCAATGCGACCCCTTGCTTACAATGTTTGTTATTTAAAAAAAGGTGAAAAAGTTAATCATAGCTAGTCAGTTGCCATAGCAACCAAACTTCAAACCTGAGCGTAAAATTTCAACAGCCATTTTTGTAGCTAAGATGTGTAGCAAAAGCTAAATCACAAGTAAATTTGTAAAAAATTTGGAAAATTTATCATTTGATGACGTAATAGGCGGTTGGCATAGCAACCAAGTGTCAACATTGGCTCCAAAATCTTCATAAATGTTTGGAGTACGTGTGTATCAAATTTGTTTACTAAAGGCAAAGTGTCGGTAAAGTTATAAAGGTTTTCCAAAAATGGATCTTCTAATGACATCAAGTTGAACTTCTAATTTTATTTTAAACCGTTGTCATAGCAACAAACTGTGAAAATAGACACAAAATATAAAGGATCATTTAGGGTATACATTTTGTCAAGTTTGGTCACTAAAAAGCGAAGTACAGGTAAAGTTTTAGAATACTTTCCCCATTGCAATTATCCCCTGTTTTCTATAATGAAAGTTTAATATGGAAATTGTAAATTGTCAGGGGAGCATTGGTATACACGGAAATTGTTCTTTCAGTGACATCAGTGACTAGTTCTATAGCAATCAACAGTTAAAATTGGGAAAAAAATTTGCAGAACCATATTGGGTTATGTGTGAAAAGCTTCATGAATAAAAGCAAGGCATGGGTGAACTCATTAGTAATTTTAAATACTGATTAGTTATATCAAGCTTGGTTACTAAGGGCATAGTGCAGATATAGTTGTAAAAAATGTCATGTAACCTTAAAATTAACCATTTAATGATGTCATAGGCTGTTGCCATAGCAACCAACTGTCAAAATAAGATTCAAAATATCTATGACCATTCGGGTGATATCTCTACTAACTTTGGTCCTTAAGAGCAAAGTTGATGTGAAGTTATTAAAAGTTTTGAAAGTTAAATTTTTGATGACATCATGGGTCGTTTCCATGGCAACCAACCGTCAAAATTGGCCCATAATCTTCAGAACCCTTTGGGGTATATATGTACCAAGTTTGGGCACTAAAGGCAAAGTACAGGTAAAGTTTTTAAAAAATTGCCTCATTGCAATTATTTGCTGTTTTTAAAAAAGAAAGTTTCAGACAGGAAAGTTTGGGGATATTGTAGTGATTTCTCCCGAAAATGTTTTAACATTTTTTGATATGGCAGTCCCAGATCACTTTGCGATCCTTTGTACCTACATCAAAGCTCTAAAATCTCTAAAACATGTTTTACATTATTGGTATTGTTTTTATTTCTTCTTCTAAAAGTTACTGCGCTTATAAAATCATAGGTCTTTAATATCTTAACAGGATTAAATAATAGATCCTGACTAAAAGAGCATCATACAACGCTGAAGCGTCGTAAACGCCTGCTAGGGCAGGTGAAACATGAGATCGCTACATACCAAGTTTGGTTACTAAAGGCAAAGTACAGGTAAAATTAGGTAAAAATTTTGTAGAAACTTACCCACCAAGGTTTCAAAACTTTGCTCTCATTGCAGCAGTCCGTCAATATTTGACATTATTTTATTACTGAAATGTGTGTTGGTAAAATTTAAGAAAAGTCACAAAGTCATAACTTATTATGGTCAAGAAAATACAAAACAAAAAGTTACAAGGGGGAGGGCGCTTTATGTTATATGAAACGTATGTACTAGTGTGACCAGTATATAATTGTGAGTGACTGCATATAACTCGTATAGGACTAGTATGTACTTTTATCTATCGTTATCTACTTAATAGACATGTATGTACTCGTATTTACTAGTACATGCATCGTTTATGATTCTTATGTAACTGAATGTGATTCGTATTTACCCATATGTGCTCGTACATACTTGTATGTGACTTTTATGTGTCTCATATGTACTTGTATGTGACTCTTATATGAGTTGTAAGTACTTGTCTGTGGCTCGTATGTACTTGTATGTGACTGGTATGTGACTCGTATGTACTTGCATGTGACTTGTATGGACACGTATTTACTTGTATGGGGTCGTATGGAGGACTCGTATGAACTTTTACAAACGATCCTAAGACATATCTTACTTCTGCATATTTAAAGGTCAGCGTTTCCTATGGGAATTTGTTAGTAAATTCCCGTAAAGAAATTTCTTAGTTTACCTGCATATTTTTCTTGGAACGAATTTTAAACCATGTTACACTTAACATGTCCTTAAGCAATAAAGTAATAGTGCAACTCATTAAAATTAATTACTTTATAAGAATTTGATTTACTTTTAAGTAAACAAATTTTTATATACTTAATCAGGCCATGACATGATCAAAACAAAAAAACAAAACAAACGTTTAAAAATCAAATTTTTCCCTTTTGAAACTTTCTTTTAAATAATGTGGAGTTGTTCGTTGAAGAACGGTATCCAGCACTCTAGATATTCATACTAATGCATGCTCTTTCTAAATATATTTAAAAAAGGATATTGATTAAACCTTTTAGAAACGAATCTTCACAAAAACGTTTTTTAGAAGCATTATATTTATTAAAAAATAATAATAAATCTGCTTTTTATTTGAACAATTCCCGTAAATCTATCAGAGAGGTTTAGAAGATTTTTTTTAAAAAGGAACTGCATGCATAGGCTAGAGACTAGTCGTTCTTGACTTTTCAGAAATGAGGAAATGGAATTGCAACCAACTTGCTGAGTTGCAATTTGCAGAAATATCCAATTTTCCCAATTTTATCAAAATTATGGTTATTGTATTTTCTGACTCAGGAGAATGGACATCTAGCCTGCTGCATTCAGTATACCGACTAAGTTTTTAGTTTATATAAAAACATATTTGTGATAAAATACTCAATGAATTTTACATTGTTTTGAGGCTTCAAATATGTTTCATTGGGCCTTTCTAAGGAGTTTTAGGCCCCTTGCTGTCTTATCGTAATTTCATTGTACGAAATCAGAAGTTCTAGGATTACAAGATAGATAATAATTTTTCCACGATGCATCATTAAACTTGTAATGATGAAATTATCCTCCAAGGACTATTATCGAAAAATCAGGACCAGGAAGAGAAAAGAAATATTTCTATTAATTCGGCTTTAAAAGTGATAATGGCAAAATATTCGGAGTCAGCATATGTTACTGTTAAAATTACTCAAAATTTCTTGAGCTAGAGATCTACTCGAGAAATTAGGGATTTTCAACGCATATAAATAATTAAGATTTTTCTCGAGAAAAAGACCGTTACACCAGAAGAATTGCTCTTTGAAACTACATAAGACTGACTGAAATGCAATGAAAATAAAAAATCTACAATCCTGGACAAAATATGTGGAAGTAAGTGAAAAAAATTGAGTGAATCTCCCCTCCTCTCACATTGACATTAGGGGGAGGGGTGCATGTAGAGCATTACTGCCACAAACTTTTGTCCAGGATTGCAGTACCATAAAACAAATTGAACTTATAAGAATTATATTTAGTATGATGACCTGAATTTAAGCTTTCCATAGCCAATGCTAGAGGGGACCGAAGAACACATCCCTCCAACTTTGTTGCTGAATCAAAAAAAGTTTAATGCTTATAAGAAAAATATTAAACAGACTGAAAAATATTTTCAAATGTTCAAATTACCTAATACATAACTTCCTTCCTATATCTTCTTTCTTTGTTCTACAGAGAAAGTTTTCACCGTTAGATTAACGTAACATGCCAAAAATTCATTTGAACTTATCATGCCTAGACAGGAAGCGAAACCCGTAGTGTTCTGATCAGAGCCAACGCCACTAACTAGTACACTGCAGTGATCTTTATAGAAGCCCTTGGAACGAAGTTGACCGATAATTTGAAAGGGTGGAACCAACCATGGTGGGAAACATTTTTAGCCCCCAACCCACTTTGGAACACGTGCTGCCGGCCCTGTTATTGTATGACGCCATTTAGATGTCATAATGGCATACAAGACATTTTGACATATCCCTCTCCATATTTGCCACAAAAACAAATATCATACTAACCAATGTAAAGACGTAAGGAACTATCAAAAAGGCTGGTGCAAGTCCTTTGTGTGATTGTTCAATTGAATAAATTCAAATTAGTTCAAATCTTATTGAAAAATATTGACGAATACGAAGTTGTTTCAGCATCAAAAATGCTTTTAAATGGTATATGATTTATTGACTTTTGGACAAAAAAGAATTTTTGCACCATTTTTATCAGGTGCTGTTATGTCGTGCGCTATTTTGTTGTGGACTATTTTGTTGTGTACTAATTTGTCAGGCGCTATTTTGGAAGATTTTGAGCGCAATTTTGTCAGGCGCGATTTTGTCCTTGTGCCCATATTGTTTTCGCTGTTTTGCCGGCGCTCATATCTCGGCGCGTTTTTGTCAGGCGCACAACTGACAGCTCACGGAATCATTCATAGAGGATCATGGTGTCAAAAGTAGCAAGTCTTAATAAAGAAATTAACTCTATGTCCATCAAAATGACACAGCTCTCTTAAGAAAATAGTGAAGTTCAAAACTTGATCTCACTTTTAGATGATCATGAATTACTAACCTTTAGTGATGGCAAATATAATAATGAAATGACAGAGGTAACGATGGAATTGTTATCTTTAAATTTTACCATGAAAAATGTAAATGATGTCATCAAAATAGTTTTGCCAGTATAAATGTTTCAAAATTACCCTCGGCTGGCTTAAAAATAGGCTTATGCAAGAAGCCCTTATATCATCTCAAATGCAGGTCGCTGATGCCATGCTTGAAGGTAGCAATTTGGCTCAAGGTAATTGCCTTCATGATAACGGGACAAGCAAATATCACAAGAATTACCAAAAATTTCAGGTCACAACTTCTAGCGGAAAAACTTTCTCTGTCGGTCTGTCCGAGGTGTCAGGCGGTGATGCTGGATCAGTAATGCAAAATTTTGAAGATACCGTTGACGATCTTTGTGACATCATTAGTAATGACGAAGAAGGTAAAAATAAAAACTTTGAAAAACTAGTTTCATCAATTAAAACAACTATGTCGGATCTTGGACCTGTAAATCCTCTGTTTAATACATAACTTAAATCTCTTTTAGAAACTTTGTTACCAATGCCGATAGAAAATTGGAAAAATTTAACAAAAGAAAATCAATCTGGTATCCAATTCTATTGATGAATTTGTGTTTTTGGACCAAAATGTGTAAATTAGGTAAATTGGTCCCAGATTTTTTTTGGTTCCATGATATAGCCTGCATAAATAGTGAAACAATGAGCTGTTGTTTCCTTTGCTTTTGTATATCCAATTCTGTTGACGAATTTGTGTTTTTCGACAAAATTTGTAAATTAGATAAATTGGTCCCAGACCCCTGTAAATTTGATATTTTGAATTTTTTTTGGTTCCACGATATCTTCTGCATTAATAGGCAAACAATGAGCTAATTTTTTTGTTTTGTTTGCATTTGCATATCCATTTTTTGATGAGTTTGTGTTTTTGGACCAAAGAAGAGAATTTCAAGAACTCTCTATAAAAAAACAAATAATTAGAAAAAATGTCCAAGAAAAGTTGTCAAAAAGGTTCGAAAATTCAGTGAAGATTACCACAGTAAAGTCTTCCGAAAATAGTATCTTTTTTTTTTCAAAAATTCAAACTGCAATATTTGGGTAATCACTCAATCAAATTTAAAAAACCAGCCAATTCTGAAATTCTCTCGATGTGATCTTTCGTGTGAATCCATTAAATAAGCCGCCTTTGATAAATTAAAAAATCATCTGAAATGCCTAGTGTGAGTTTTCACAAAATGAGTAGGGCTTTTGACTGGGTTGGTTATTTGACTTTGAGGTCAGGGGCTTGCTAGGAGTTTAGGGATGTTTTGTCATTTTATTCAGAAAATTTGAGAGAATCCATATAGTGTTTTTCTAACTCGTTTATTTATATTATGGAATAATAGCTATACAGTTCATCAAAATACTTGACATCAGTCTCCAGAACATAGAGGTCCCTTGAATTTGTACGATAAGGATTTGAATTGCAATTTATCAATTTCAGGGATATCCTCTAGAGAAAAATACGTCTTAGCAAGTAAATGGATCTCATTATATGCTATCATAAAAAGAAATTTTCAGGTAAAAACTGGAGAGACATTATAAGTGAAACAAACCAGTGTTTTATGTCCGTTTTTTCATATTCTTCTACTATAGTTAAGTACTTTGTTACTGTTTGGAGTTAACAAAACATGTTTATCCGAAATTCATATTTTACGAAAGATGACCCCGAAACTGTAAATTGGGCATAGCCGTGTCAAAAGTGGGTACAGTCAACAACATTTTTGTGATGAAAATGTTCCCAGATAAATCTTGTTTAAAGTCGCAAGATTTAATAGTAAATTACATTCTAGTTGCTGGGCAATACTAAAAAAAAGGGCTGATTGATGGAGGCATTTTTGCAATTGAATTTACCCTGATCCTGTCTCATTTAACCCAGAGGTTTCGGGGACCGGTAAAACAAGACAATACCTTAAATAAATTCTGTTTAAAGTCACGAAATCTTATGGTAAAACACTTTCTAGCTGCTGCCGCTAAAAAAGGGCTGATTGATGGAGGCATTTTTGCAATTGAATTTACCCTGCTCTGCGGTAAAAAAAAGAGAATACCTTAAATTAATTATAAGAGACTTGGTGCTATGCCTTGCCATTTAATTCTAATTGGAGTATCTGATGATGGAGCTATTCGATAAAATTATTTCTTTTCCTTTTCTTTATGTCTAATCAGTTCTTGATCAGTTTTTTGGACTGACTTACGATAAAATTAGAAGGTCTGTTACAATATTAGATTCCACTTTCATTACATTAAAAGTTCTCTTTTTAATCACAAGAACGAAACCAATACTTTTAAATAGGACATTTTACATGTAATTTTATATACCATTAATTTATATATTTCCTGTGATAACATTTGGTAAATACGTATTTCCTTGAAAAGCAAAGAAATTGAATAACGTTAGGGTCCATTGATAAGACCTCTAAAGGTCTACTTCTGGTTACCGAGTTTTGTTGATCTTTCGGGTATAACGCATAGCTAAATATATTACGATTATTACATATTTTATATTATGTTAGCGTCGTATCATGGCTTTTGTATTGTTTATATTTGCCATTTTTCATAAAGCTTTTACCTTGTATAGAGACATCGAAATAAATAAATAATAATAATAATAATAATAATAATAATAATAATATGTATCTAGCCAGTTCGCAACTTATCCAACCGATACGCAACTTTTTGCCCGATTTGCAACTTATCTGTGCCAGTTTGCAACTCCGGTAGTGCCGGCTGGATAGTC
>JANSTP010026346.1:0-12573 GCA_025330745.1 Cladonema radiatum
TTTTTTTTTATTTAGACACGTTCTTTGAAAAACTTCCCGTTGTTTTGTTGAATAAATATGAGTTTTAGTCTGAAGTTTTATGACGATGTTATTTAAAAAACTTTCATGTTAGTGTCAACAGAAATGTTTTACATAGGAAACTAGTGTTCCTTACGTTCTCTTTTCAACGTTGGCTTTTTATTCAAACTGACAGAAAATATTATGAAAACCATTAGTGCTCGGCTCACCTAACAAGAGATAAGTAATAGAATTAAAATTCACTTTAATTGTTTCGTGTTATTCCTTGTTGACTTTAGTAATCTGCGTATGAATAAGCTCTATACTGAGTTTCTGCAAGTCTTCAATGAGATGTGGCTTTCGACGTACGAGTTCATGTTAGTTTTGAAGCATAGCGAACGCGGTATTTTGTTACTGCTGTTTAAAGATTTTGGTAGTTAAAAGTACAGTTAGTGTAACATGAAGTGGTCTGCTATCATATTTCGTTTTTGTTTGTTGGAATAATGTTATGTAGATCAAGTTTTTTTTTTTCTTATGATTCTTCTCACTGACTGACGACTGAAATGAATTGGTCAAGCGTCATTATTCAATATTCATTCGACGTCTTTTACTTGAAACTAGCGTTATCCGTGTTATAAAAGCCTGGTATTATTGCGTTCTATGCTTGAATATTTTCACGAACCCAACGTCAGTGGTACAGCGAGGTTTTCGAAATCCATCGTGATGTGATATCTTCTACAAGCTTTAATTGGCCATTCAAAAATCTGCAAATAATCGCACTGGGCTCGGTTGACTCGCCTGGCCGGCTAACGTTTTTTCAAAAATACCTGACCGCATTACTTGTTGGCCAATTTCACTTGGCCACGTAAAAATTGGCAATTTTGATGGAACCAGGATATCTCAGACAAGTGATACCTCCCCAAATATTTAAGTCTCCTGGACGACCACCTTTTGTTCTCATAATGAAACAGTTCATGCCAATGTTCGAATATACATTCAAACACACCCCTGCCTCAATGGCCCAGTGAGGTACCCAAAACTCACCGGGCTGAGATATCTTCAAGATATTTCAATCGGGCTGAGGAAATTTTCATCGGGCTTCCATTTTTTGTACACGTTTTTTTAACCGGTTTATAAGAAACTTGTCAAAAATGTAGAAATTTTCGGAACTAGGAAAATGTAGCCACGTTTTTTACAAGAAACGTTTTTGCAGACCCACACTTTTAAACTAGGATAAATAAGGCACTATTAGGTCATGTTTGCAAACTTGTTGATTTGCCTCGTACAGGTTTTGTCGTAAAAATAGGTAACAATTTACCAAACTGTAATATTTCTTGACCGGGCTGAATTTTTCGGTTAATTTTCTCTGGGCCAAGAATTATTTTGACCGGGCCATTGAGGCAGGGGTGTTCAAGCTAGTGACAATTGAGAAATTCTTGAAAATGATTTTCTAGTCGAAAGTGTTGTGTAAGAAGAACGTGTGAAAAGAAGCCTAACACAATGATTGATAGTAAATAAGTGGTGAAATATCTTCTTTTCACAACAAAAGAAAAGAACTTTTTAAAAAGCTAAAAAAAAAAGATTTTTTTATTTCGTAGCTATTAAGAAAAAAAAACAAGAAGAGAAAAAGAAAATCGCTTTTCATATATGGTGGATTTTTTTCTGACTGGGTTTTAGTTTGTTGTCATTCTGCAGTTGTCAGTTGCAGCAACTTTTATTTGCATGTTATTTGTGTCTCATCGTAGATATATTTTGAGAGTAAGTAGGTAAACGCTCCATGAACTTGACCAAATTATATTTATGTGGTTCTATTACTAACGAGCCGTAAAATTGACAAGCTACTAGCCGTGTTTATATTATATGTCGTTTTCAAGGATATTAGCTATTTTTAATATCTGCGACAAGGTGAAATGTTTTTCGTTTGTCTAGTTGTGAGGAAAAGTATTCGTTATAATTATGCCCTTTACATCATGCTTACAGTTAAATGTTTAGTGATATGAAGTGACTATCTATATAATCAGCTCAACGAAGGTTAGACCAGGTAGAACGTTTTTTGACCAGGCAGAACGTGTGCTGCAACATTACTTCGATGCCAGTTGTTTTTTTGTGCTGCTAAAACCTGCCTCATGAGCATTGATATATTATAGTAACTAGAAAGGTAGCTCCTGGTTGTTTTGAGGCGAGAAAATAGGAGGGAGAAGGTTATTCAAAAGCATAGTTTCCAAATCAAAGGGTTTCTTATTGATCAAATGTCAGCACCATTTACTTCATTTATGCTGGACTTTTTGAGGATGAAAGAAAACAGGGATTTTGTCCACCCCTCCTGGTTCATGAGCCACTAAAGTATGATAATCAAACTTTGCACATTGTTAGAACAACTATTTTTGACCATCGTAAAACGCTTTTCTCGCAAGTCATGATGACGTCAACGTTTTCACTACGGAGGGGTCCACGAAACTGACCCGAATGTTTTGACTTTGATGGACCGGCCGTCTGAAACTAGAAAAACTTTTTTCATGCTTATTTTTCAAGCTTCTTTTTTCAAGCATCTTAAATTTGTAGCTAAAGGTTTTCCAAGGTTCTGGAGAGTCGACTGGAAATCCTAATTTATTGAAACTGGGACAGACAATTGGTTTGCTTCTGACCGTAAAGCCCATTGGCATTGTAATTTTGGGCGGAGTGACCAATAAATTGTTGTTTGAAAATGTTCGGGAGAGGGGTAATTTGTAGGAAAAGCTCCATGATACTTTGATGTTCAGGTTCTGAGATATTAACAAACAATGTCTTGTGGAGCAGTTGGCAGCGCTTAGGCAGCAAATCTTAGGGTTATGTTCTGACCCACACCTACCTCTCCTAATGTCTTCATCACGGACCAACACCCATCTCTCCTAATGCCCTCATTACCGACCCACACCTAACTTTCCTAATGTCCTCATCACCGACCCACACCCACATCTCCTAATGCCCCCATCACCGACCCACACCTATCTATCCTAATGTTCTCATCACCGACCCACACCTACCTATCCTAATTCCCACATCACCGACCCACACCTACCTCTCCTAATATTCTGATGATCGACTCACACCCACCTGCCCTAATACCCTCATCATCGATCTACAGCCGCTAACAACCCTCTGCTAATATTTCCTCTACGTTTCCTAAAAAAATTAGAAATAAATGTAAATGTTCCTAAGATTTCTTACTTTGTTTCCTGTAAATTATGATATCGTTGGAATGAGAGATTGATTTGTTTTTGATAAAGTCTCCATCATAGTTTTATTTTCTACGTGCAACGTTAAGTCATGCATTGAGCGGCACTGTTGGCAGACTGCGTGTGTAAAGCATAGAGTGTAGAGACAATAGATGATAGATATATGCTTTTATAAATATTACTACTACCCTGTGGTGTCTTTTCCAAAGGAATTAAACGAGTGCCCATTGACGAGAATTTTTCAAATAACTAATCTCGATTGAATAAAGTAATTCATTTGCTGTTCGTGCTTTCATAAATATATTTCCATTTCTGTTTGTGACTGTGTGCTTGTGTGTGTGCTATGTATTTATGTTACTCTATCACTCACCACCAACTTTTCATCGATAAATTCATAGTGAAATACAAGAGAGTTTGATTTTATTAATTGATGCAGAGGAAAGTAGGTATTATAGATAAGATCTTATTCTTTCAACAGCTATTCACCAACGATTTATTGTTGGATTGACAGTTAGATCCTGCTCATTTTTGTAGCTTTGCAGTTTTCCGCTATTCTCACCGCTTAGTATTTTGAATATTTTAGTAGCTCAAGATGTTTAAGATGTCAGTTGGTTTGCTTCACTTCATTTTGATTTGTTTTTTCGCATGTGAATTTGCGTGGGTGCTTTATTCTCTCCGTTCTGTCTTGTGCTGTCTCCATTACGCCCTCTATTCTCTCCAGTACGCCCTGTGTTCTCTCCCATATGCCCTGTGCTCTCTCCAGTATCTCCCGTGTCTTGTCGTTATTACGCCGTGTATTCACCTTTATTTTGTATATGCTGATTTCTTGTCAAGTTTTACTCCCTCTAAAGGTTCTCGTTTCTTGACAAAACCCTAACAATTATTTTCAAAAGTAATCTCCATGATTATAATTGGTAGAAATTCTAAATCATCCGACCACAGAATTTTTCATTTGTAAGAGAAGTTTAATCCAGATCTATCGTTTTATCTTTTCGTACAGTAGTTGAATGGGTAATAGAATTTTCTCGACGACACACAAGCCTCTCTTTTAATTCTGCGGTCAAACCTACTCAAAAATATTTTCAAATTTTTCGATTTATAGAAAAACAAAATAGTTTTTTATTAGGAAAAAAGCTATGGGATGAGAACAAATTTTTTGTCAGATTATGTTGTCATTTGTGACGTAAAATATTACTTCTACCGCGTAGATTTTTGTCGTCGCAGAAAGTTTCTTAATATTGTCGTTATGCCATAGTTATGCCATGAAAAGTTTCTTAATATTGTTGTTTAAAAGGTTTCTGAAGACTGTCGTTATGCCGTAGTAAGTTTCTTAACCGGGTAAAAAGAGGATCCTCAAGACCGGGGGGCCTCTGTAAGTCCTGAAAAGCTTAACATTTTTCAATGAAACTTTATACAGTTTATATTTTAAACCTATTCGGAGAACAAAATGAGACATGCTACATTTTCCATCTAGTTTTACATACGTTATGGATTTTCGGAAAATCGTGCTCAAAATTTTTAACGCTAATTTTTTTGCCAATCGGGTTCCAGATCCATTTTGAACGGTCGGTTACCATGGCGACCGTTCAAAATTTTTTACAAAGATTTTTTCATCAAAATGTTTCTAATAAAAGTTTATCAAAAGCCACAAAAAATCTTCCTGGTAGCTACAACAACAGAGGAGCTATAAACAAAAATCCAGAGGTGGGAGCTAAATCAGCCCTCCCCCCCGGTCCGAATAGGATTAATATTGTTGTTATGATTTAGAAGGTTTCGTAATATTGTCGATATGCCACAGAAATAGGGAGTTTCTCAATATTTTCTTTAGAAATTTGGGATCTTAGACTTCGGGGATTGGGACTAAAAGGAATTTGGAACTTCAACTCTGCAACTACGTCACCTGGACGTTCCCCTGCAATGGAACTTTGCCAATTTGTAAAGTAACCTATAAGCTTGCGATTGTGCCCAAAAATAGCGCTTCCATTGATAACGTCATCATACAAGTTTAAAAAATTAAAAAGTTTAAAGTCTGAAATACAAGTTTTTGTCCCATTCTAAACTTCTACACACTTTTGTTTTAAATAGGCGTAAGAATGTATCAAAATAGCCTGAATAAGGAAATTGTATTTATAAAAATTGAAAGTAGCATCGAGACAAAATTGTCCTCATTATACCAGATAGGTTGACAAAGAGTTTTCAAAACCTATCTGGTATAATTGGGACATTTTGCGTCTATGCGTTTGAAGATTTCGACTAAGGGAATTTCCCTGGCTTGTCAAAAAACTTTTGTTCTCATCCATTGTGTCTGGAAAAAACGAAATGTTGAATGCTTGTATCTTAGATGCAAAATTTTGTAGAGCATAAGCCGAGCGAACAAAATGTTTTAATAATTTTTTTGTGTGTGTGAATAGGTTTCAGGTCACAAGTCCCAAGCCCTTTTAGAAGAATACATTTCCCTCAATTTTGAGCTTCTTAAAGTGTTTTTCGAAAGTGATGAATCACGTTTTGATTTTCTGAGGTAGATATTTGCCTTACCCAAAACCCAAAAAAGTCTTCGGAAAATTTTTTAAAAAACCTTTTTGACGTTGATTTTTGGTTGATAATTACTGAGAACATTAACAATTATTGAGATATAAATGTAAATTGAGTTATCTAACAATCACATTACAAATCTTTTTTACATTTTAGGGAAATTCCCTGAAAATCTTTAATTTTATGTGAAAGTCATATATGGAGACGAAATGAAAAGTAATATAATGATCGTTTTGTGCGGGAACGAAGCAAATATGGTATCTCTCAAATGCGTTTTCACGAACACGAAGAAAAGAGTAGGAAGAAGACTTGTTTATCAATGCTACCTTGAATGAGTAGTGCACCGGTTAGTGGAATACATATGGAGTTAAAGGAAATATTTAACAAATTTGTGATTGAGTTACGTCATAGTCGTTCGCAGAAAATGTGGGAGATTTTTGTAGAAGTCACTCTAGCTGTTTCGATCGTGTTTTTTTTATGTTTATGAATTTGGTTGTAGGAAGTTTTTCAATGTCGTTATTCAATCCATATTTTCAAATGGACACCTGCATGTTATCTAAACCAATGAAAAAGCTTCATTTATTTCGGGGAGAAAGTAAAGAAGTTTGGAATGGAAAGACTGCCACACAACCTTCAACTAAAAAACATAGCTGTCGAATATACAATAAAAATAAAAGAAAAGAAAATAGAAAGTTTTTAATAACATTAAAACTCTCTAGGAAACAGAGTTCGAGATTTAATCTTATTTTTTTATTGAATAGACTTGTTTTCCAAGTTATTTTTTTCTTTGAATTGAATAGTAGGTAAGGAAGACGACTTTGAGTAAGTTAGATATCTTATGCTATGGAACTTCTCTAGATCTATGCCTTCTAATATATTTATCCACACCTCCCCCGCTTCTTAAATTCTTTGTTCCGTACACCTCTGTGCAATAACTACGGACGTAACATCATCAAATATTGTCAATAAGCTACCAAATATGTCCATATATTAATATTTATGGGCTAGATGCAGTAGGGCTTGATGTTACTAAAAATGGGCGTAATGTCATTAGATTTGCGTACTGAGCCATCAAGCATCGACCCAACCAATGTCACGATAGGTGTTACGGTTTGACAACAAGTTTTCGCCTGCCTTTCGATGAGCCACTTTATAAGATGCTTCTTATTAAGTCAATAAGAATGATGAAAACCTATAGAATGATGGCTTCTCTCACACTTTCATAACATTATGTCGTGTCAGCATAATCTCATATGTCCATTGGTGTTACTATTTTCACGTTTCAAAGTGAAAGGAGCAATATTCAGTTTCTTGTGAGGTTTCTTTCATGTCCATGTGTTATAGTACATATAAATAATGATCACGTGATCATGGTTTGTGAAGATTGAAGTATGGAGAAGCTAACATTATTGGAAAAGCAGCATGTTCTCACGGTTGAACAAAACCATAGCTCTGACGTTGCGGTGGCCAGGAAAACTCGTTCGCAGAAGAAGGTGAAGACTGTCCTCAAGAAATGGGAGCGAGAAAAGGTGAGTTTATAATGATGACATATCAAGTCTCGCTCAATCTTACTTACTTGCAGTCGGTAATTTATAGAAGGTTGTCCATGCCATATTTTCGAGTTATGGAATTTGAAATCTTACATATATATGACTTGAGTACTCACTGCGTTGATGTTATTAGATCATTTACTACAAGCGATCCTGACATTCTTTTTGAAATGCTGCATTTTCTAGATCTATTTGGAGTTTGGTAGTATGGAGAGTTTTGGAGAATTGTCGGTGAAACTACACGACACTTTGACGTCAATTTACAAAAACAAGATTGTAAGTTTTTTCCTCTCATGACAAAACCATTTGTTCATTATGCAAAGACATCCACTTCGTAATTTTTTACCTATCTGCGCCTGGTCTTTTTCGCTTACTCGCGATCGCGGGGGAGTGGTGTGCTTCATCAAATGCTACATTTTGGAAGTGCCTACCATTATGCTACGGTTTTTTATAAATTCCGAAAATCCTGTTTTGTGGACATTGTGCGATATAGTTTGGTGCACGAAACTTTATATAGTTGCTGTTAATCCGTTATTAAGTCCTTTTTCTACCAAAATGTTTATATAGAAGTTACTTATGGCCACTAAAAGTAAAGGACTTGTTTATAACAATAGAAGAGGGGCTATCGTTGAGAAACAAAGGGATATTTGGGTGTGGCACGCTGTTGCCATGCTGTCTGATTATCTGAAAATAAAAGAGGTTTTTTAGACCTATCTTAACTTGATGTTTTCTATGCACTAATCGTTCTCTTTAGATGGAAACATCTCTTAGTTTCTTCGACATCACCATGGGAACGTATATGAATTATCGTAACGGCATTTGGAAAGGACACGTCAATATTGATTCATCTATGCTTCTCCAAGGGTTTGTTCAGCTTTTATTTTCGCACAAGTCACACTTGACTACCCCTCCCTCTAGCTCATCAATATTGAAAGAATCCTAATTATAGACAAGGTTAGTGCTAACTTTTGAATCACCAAGCTCGTGTGAACTGATAATAGCTGGTCTACGCTACAAAGCACTTGAGGGCACATTTCAGAGTAAGGGAAACTGTGCTGCTAAAACGAGAACTAAATGTGAAACAAGAAGTTGTCTGTGGAAGCTACTTGTCATATCATTCATTTCTCTCCTCTGATGAACACACACTCGTCAACTGTTGACCTACCCAAATTACACCATGAGCGCCACCTAATTGTAAGTCGAATGGAATGATCTGTAGATGTAAGCCTTTCATACATTATGGGAATGTTTTGTAACTCAAATGTTGAGATAGACATTGATTTGAATTACATATGGTTGAGGTTTTCTCGAGCCTCTTTCTGCCATCATCTTCACTCACAACAAATCAGAAGGTCAATGTTCTTCAGATGAATAGTTTTCACTTTGATTTTTGTTGCTTTCGGGAACAGATTAGCGGTGCCACTTTGAACTGTTAAGAGAGCTTATCAAATAGATGGTAAGTCCGTGCCAAGTAGAGGGATGGATTAAATAGACTTTTCTACCACTCGCTGGTCTCGTCTTTTATCTAACTCTTTCTCGAAAAGGATGCTTTTCGACAGCCAATATTTTTTTTATGAGCAGTTAGTATGTACAGAAGTGCTCTGCATTCATGTATTTGCGTTACTGAGCAACTAGATTTGTGATTTGTGTGAAGGTCTCTGATTGGTTGGTTGAACAATAGGCCAGGGGAATAAGAAAAATATCCCCTCGCTGCTTTTATTTGTCAAATCGTATTTACTGTGTCGAATTGTTTCTTTTCATTAGCGTGTCGATGTTAGTAAAAGCTCTTCTATCACTCATGCAAAAGAAAACATTTTTCAATGTTCACTTCTAACTCGTATGTTCGTTTGTTTTCATACATCTTCGTCGCTCCTCCCGAACAAAAAATTTTTCTTCAGTTTTCAATGTTATGCGGTTGCATGCGAAACGATGCGGTTATCAGGAAACAAAATCTTTTTGCAAGAGTTTTACCCATCAAATTTGATTGATAGGTTGGACATATTTTTTCAAACCTTTGTTTCATAGATTCATTATTGCGACATTTATCGACTATTAAAATAATCTTGGTAAAATTCAATTGGTTTAACAATGTTGTATTTTGCAGATATGTGGAGGGATTTTTACCTGTAAACTAGTAAGTTCTCTTAGCTATTTTTCAAATCCTCCATTTTGAAAAGTGGCACCAGTTTCCCGGTAGAATCCAACGTGAATATTTCATCAAGACAAAGTTTCGAATTAACGTTTTTATAAAAGAAACAACGATTTTGAAAGATTCTTGTACATTATTTCGAAGAATTTTTCCAATTGTCGAGTGTATGTAGGAATAACGCTGATTGGCCAGTACATTGCAAAATGACGGCTTTTTCGAAAAAAATGACTTAAAAATTATCGGCTTTATCGACTCAAAAAATGTTTGAAAACGTGTTTTAGTAATTTTTTGGTGCTATCATTTTCGGGGCTTTCAGTGGCATTTACAATAACCAATATTAGAGGTACATATATTATGCCTCTTTGGTTTATGTATTACTGCCAAAGTAATTTATTCACTTTATTAAAAACGATAAACAGCAAAGTTCTTGCTTAACCCAATTCTGGATGGGCTTTTTTATGGACGTTAGATGGATGATGGGGGGTGTGTGTGTGTAAAAACTACCCCCCCCCCCACCTCCCAGGTTAAAATCTCCAATACCCAACTAAATGAAATGAAATTTTGCACAGATATAATTTAACCTAAGACCTTTTCAAAAATTAAGTTATGGTTACATCTGGTCACGTGATTTTGTGACGATGTCATCATCAAACATGACATGTTTTACAGGTATTGCCCGGGCAAAATGGAAAAAAAACTAAAAATGCTCTACCGCTGTTCAAAGATGCTGTCATACAAGGAGATTGGAGCCGAATTTGGAAAAACAGCGTCTGAAACGAAGGGTTGTAGAAAATTCTTGAGAAAAGTGGCAACAGATATTTTTACCGTATTCATCTTGGTTTCACCGATTCATAAACACAAAGTTGTGGAATGAGTGTTTCCATAACGAATGATTTTCAAGTAAAAAATTCTCAGAATTTCCCTCGTGATTTGATATTAAGATTGCCAGTTTCTGAAGCTAAAAAGTTGAAAGAACGTTTTTCCCTTCACACGTAACCTGTTTATCCCTATCTAGAATGGGCTTTTTTAGTCTAAATAGTTTTTGAGGGGTCAATGTGAACTCCCCCCCCCCTCCGAAATTAGGGTTACCGAGTAACTATGACAATAAAACTTGGTCAGGCTCCAGAGCAACCCTTTGGATGATGATTCATGCTTAAAAATTTCTGATGACGTCGACGGTTTTGCCAAGCGTACCATTGGAAATCAGCTGAAAGTCGATGTTTTCAATATGATGTCATGACGTCATTTCATTGTCATACCGACGTCGTCGAATGGATGATGTCGACTTGTTATCATGTAAACATAACATTTAGGGGTAAAATCCATCCTAAAAATTTGCTAACTAAAGTTTTCAAAACATGTCAGAGTACCTAAATTATATGAACCAAAATACTTTTTCAGTAGGTACGTAAGAAATTTTCATCAAAAGTCAGGCCGTACAAAAATTAGTCGTTCCAAAACTATACCAAAGCTTTTGTATAGCGTTTGTGTTCTGTCTTGTCTCTCCTGTATCTCTCAGTTCTATCTCTTTCATTATATCTCTCAATAGCTCAGTGGCATACATTTATCGTATATCTTGACACAATGTATTTTCTATCTCGTTTGGTATCGTACATGTGTCGCCTATCTCGTCATCCTATATCGCATTGATTTGGCGCCTGTGCGATTCGTTTCCACAATAGCATAAAATGATGAGAAATTAAAGAGTCTTTAACAGAATCACTCCGCCTTCCCACTGTTCCGTGGAAGTCACGTGACCTAACCGTTCACATGGAAAAGAAGAGAAAAAAATTCTTGTGTAAGTTGAATCATAAATTATGTAAGAGTGCTGTTAAAAAGCGTCACATTCGGTTGTCGCTCCTAATTTCTGCTTTAATTTTTCATAATGAATTTTCTATAAAGCTTTTTTGTTCCAACTAAATAAGCTAATGTGTTCGAAGAGAAACGTCATCTATTTTTTCATCTCTAACATCTCTCGACAACAGCGAAGTGCTTTCTACCTTTGGAGGCCGACAATCGGGAAGGTTTATGGAAAGATAATGTGAATATTCACCTTATTGACAGCTTCCTGTTCATTGTGAGAATGTTGAGTTGAGGTGAGAAGGTAAGCCTTTCCTGTCAGATGCTATCAACATTCCTTCTTGCTTTATCCGCCCCCACAATTTATTGTAGTCGGCAAAAGCGGAAGCACCACAGCACAGCAAAAGTATTACTGCGGAAAATAAATCAAGTATTTTGTCAGTCTATACTATTAGATATGTCTTCCTGTGTCTCTCTGCTCTTTTGCAAACGGAAATCGACACCCCGATCGGGAAGAAATGTTTAAACATTAAGAAATGTTTGGGAAACTTGAAAAATATTATTTTGGCGAAAGCAGGGTAAGTTCTCCAATATGTGCGATTGAAATACTATTATGCGGATCGTATGTAGGCTTGCTAAGTAGGTGTGGGAGGTCACGTAACGGATATTTCTTATTGTTGACGGAATATGTGCAACTGTTCCTCGCTCATGTATATAGTTAATTGATGTCGTATAAATATCTTCACTATTCATTACTTTTACCGCAGCTGCGGTGACAACATATGACGTCATAGGTTTTGTTTGACTCTTCTCATGTTACTTGAACAATGTTATGAACAAGCTAGTGATGAAAAGTTGTTAATAATGTATCGATTGAATCTTTTCCATCTCATCATCGGAGAGGTTTCGTATCCAACCATGGTTATTGGCTGATGCATATATTCATTGTTCTTTGATTTCCAAACACCTTCAACTTTTTGCTCGTTTTCAAGGTTTGACTGAATTTTCGAGTCATTGTTTTTTATGCCATCATAATGTAAGAACTGCAAAAACGTTTGGTTTGAATGTAGGAACTGCAAAACTTATTGTTTGGATGTAGGAACTACTTAACGTATTGTTTTGGAACTACAAAACGTTTTGTTTTGATTTAGAATCTGCAAAACCTTTGGGTTTGGATGTGGGAACAGCAAAACTTTTGGTTTGGATGTGGGAATTGCAAAACGTTTTGTTTGGATGTAGGAACTGCAAAACGTTTGGTTTGGATGTAGGAACTGCAAAACGTATTGTTTGAATGTAGGAATTGCAAAACTTTTGGTTTGGATATGGGAAC
>JANSTP010026457.1:0-15036 GCA_025330745.1 Cladonema radiatum
TATTCGTGCAAAGTTTCATGGCAATTGGTTGAGTATTATAAATTTTAACCAAGAGGGGAAGGGTAGTTTTTACCCCCCCACCCCCTTTCATGAGTCTAACGTTCTTCAAAAGGCCAGTAAATAGAGTTAAATATTTCAAGAAGTAATTATATATAATTCATTCCATTCTTCTGATTGATACTAATGCTGGTGTAAAGATCTTTTTGCTACTACTGTGAACTTTTCAAGGAAAAAAAAAATAGTCTCTACCAAAAATTGCTCTCAAAAGGTCTCACCTTGATTGCTTGTATTTGTTGAGCCTCTAATATTGCTAGCGTTCTCAATAAAACATGATAACTAAAGGATGAAAAATGATAATGATAGTAAAAAGATACATAAATGGAAAATAGAAATAAGAATACTAGAATATTAAAGAGATTCTGCAAGAGCACAACTTTTTATTGTAGATGAATTCGAATTATGTAATTATAATTTGCTAGCAACATATTTACAATTAAAAACAGCGTTAATAAATCACTAAATGAGAGAATAAACTAATTTAAATGCACACATAAAAAACAGTTTAAAATAACACAGTACTAACAATATAGTATTGGGATAACACAAAACTAAGCTTCAGCCTCATTCCATTCATGGTCCCTATAAAGAAGAAGCACTTTCAACTCATAATCCCTTTAACTCATGTGGTTAATTATTTATTAAATAAAAATTTTGATGTAATACCAGAAAAAATTCAACTATATGAAAATTATGTGGAGAGGCTGGTACCTAAAAAAAATATTGATTATAATAAACTAAAATAAGTAAATAAATACAAACTCTGCATTATCTTTGAGCGCCAAGTGATCTGATTCAAAAGCAAACTGATTTAAAGGATTATCTACACCAGTATCAAACAGGTCATTTTCTGTTGACGTTTTCCTGACTTCTTGACTTTGAATTAATAACTTGCTATGCTCTTTCAGCATTTCTATATCAAGTAACTTAATATTATCTGGTTTCTTTGCCAGCCTTATACAATCAGTCGATATTTTACTTTTAACTATTGATTTATCAGTACTTGCTGCTTTTCCAACAAATTTACTTGATTTATTTTCTGCATGATCTCCTGGCTGGGTTGACAAATCGAAAGTCAATGGTATTGAGTTATCTCCTGCAAATAAAGGGATAAAAATTTCATCATTTCAATCTGTTTGGTTTTTCTTTTGCATTATCTAAAATAACAACTTATGTAATATAGAACAGCAGTTCTAGCTTTTCTCAATAAATGCTACAATGAAAAATATAAATATTTTCCTCTTGAGGAAATTTCCAATTGAAATTATTACCAGTGATAACATGGGATGTTAATTAAATGAACTTTTTAGTTTATGTAATCATGGGTAATGAAGCATCTTTGGCTAGGTCTGTTTTTCTATGTAATAAATGTTAAGTTTTTTACATGGAGTTCACGATGAATGACTAATTTTTAAAATTACAAATCTGTATCTGTGGTGTTTTTTTCTATTTTAAACTAGTTTGTTAATATTTTTGACCATTCTTGATTTATTCAATAATCCAAAATCATAGAAAATTGGCAACTATCTGCCGAAAAATTATTATTGCTAAGAGTTGTCTCGAAAAGGAAAGAAATAATAGAAAAGACAAGTTGAAGTTCATTGGAAAAGTAATATGAAATTAAACCTGATTGGCTGTTAAAAACAATCAACTTTTTCACAATCAAGAATATTCAATATGACTCCTGCCCTATGCCCTTGTCTACAATCAGTGTCCAAGCCAGGATTTAAAAAAAATGCAGCAATTTTCAAATTACATTGGGAAATTGCGGATATCATAGACTTAATTCATACATTTCACAAACCAATGAAGCACTTAAAAGAATTAAATTATCATCATTTTCATTATCAGTAAAGGTTTTCTATTGTTTTGCACAATAATGCACAAGGCTTAATAGGATATTTCTATGCTATTGTGAAAAAAATAGGCCATTTTACAATACGAAAACGGCAAAAATGCTGAAAATAAGACCCTAGCTTATATAAGACCAATATTTGCTTTGTTAAACTTAATAAATTTAACAATACAACTCAATAAAACTAAAAACAATCGAAATAGTTTAACAAACCTTCTTTGCTATTTGATATAAAAGTTTCAGCAGCAACAGACGTAAGACCACTATGAGGATTTTTTGAGCTCTCGTCATCAACCGTACACACATCAATTTCCAAGTCATCAAAGTCCCCCATTTTCTCTATTTTTGTATAAACTGCAAAATACATTAATATTAGAACTTCAAACTAAAGGATTAATTTTATTTAACTAAAAATTATGTCTAAAGGGGATGATCATTTCGAAAGGAAATCATAGACGAGCACGAAATAAATAACATTTCATATACTCAGTAATGTATAAATAAATAAACTCCACTAATACATAAAAACAACTTAACTTCAAATAATAAGTTGTTCACAATGTAATACTATCTTTTTAAAGAATTAAAGAATCTCTTTTCCATCAAGAAAAGAATTAGCAGTTAGAATAAAATAAAAGAATTTTTTTCAGGCATACCAGTTGTGATGTTATCAAATCAAAAGTACTGGCAAGCACAGACTACAATAACGTAGTATTTATAATTATAAGAATAAAAAATATTTCGTTTTTTTTTCTAGATGTAAGCCTTCAGAACTTATTAACTTATTTTCTTTCATCTGTGACTGAAACTTCTTCAGTCATGTCATGTCTTTTTCTTCTGGCCTTTTTCCGTGGATAACTCTTTAAAACTTGGTTTTTGATATAAAATAATGAAATAGTCGGTAACTCAATTTAACTTAAAATAATCAAACTAATTATCAAATTTATTGAAATAACAGGGTATGAAAATTAGCCTTCCCGACTTCCCGAGGATGGTGGAAAAATCTGACAGACCTCCTCAATTTCCTCATCACCTTCCTGTTGGGACTGCTCACTAAATATCCTGATTATCATATGCTCAAATTAAAACAAAAATAAAATAAAATATATATTCATCCAATAGGAAATTCAGAAAATTCAATGAATATTCAATGAAAATTCATTATACATTATACGAAAATCGGCAAATGAAAATTGATTAAAAGAGAATTTTCTTCTACTTCAATTATAGTTTCAAGAGCATTTAGGAGCATTACCAATCCTTTCTTCAAAAAAAGGTCATACTTAATGTTTTTTGTTAACTAAAATCTGGCACAAGTGATTCAAAGATTGTACAAGAAAAACATGGAAATTGAAGAAGAATGTCGGGTATGCTCACTCAGTTGGTGGGACTGTGATATTATGACAATAGAGTCCCGATGGGAAGCCTCGAACCCTGAATAATTAAATGTTAACTAAAATAATTGAACGCTAATTAAATAATCAAATCTTGATTGAAGAAATGGAACCAATTCTCAATCAAATTAATCAAAGCGCAATTTTTTTATTAATGAATTACCAGTTGATTATTTCGACCACTGAGTTTGACTAATGCAATTAGTTAAAACATTCGGATTAATTTGTATTATATTGTATATATTTCTTTTACATCAGTTTTTACAAGCTACTTTGTTAAAAGAACTATTTACACCAATTATTAAATGTAAGGTAATAATCATATTAAAAGTAAAAAGTATAAACTGAAACTGATAACTAATCAACAAAAAAAAACAAAAAAAACACTGACAATTATAAAAAAATTAGGTACATATTATGTATATATCAATATGTATATTTTACAAAATTATATTGGTTATTATATTATTTTAAATATATAATTTATCAAGTGTTGACAAAGCCTACACCTTGTATGTAATTTTGACAAAGTCGGCATTCACATTTAATTTTTGTATTTCTTATAGTAGACTTAAATTCATCTAGTGACTTTATTCTCCGAATACTTTCCGGTAGGTTATTCCAAACTATACTGCCAAAATATTTTAAACTATTTTCACCAAAAGAAACTGTTCTAATAGAAGGGACTATAAAGCCCTCGCCTATTGTTCCATGTGAAAAGATTGCTGACATCGTTAGGAGATCATGGAGGCTCTTACAGATTCGGATGACTAGATTTTGAAGATTAAACTGATGAATGGATGAGGAGATATCTTTTTCTAAAAAGCTTTCAAATGAGGAGTTTGTATCATTATATACGATCCTTAGGGCGCTTTCGTATAGAACATCTCCTCTGCTATAGAACATCCATACTAATGTATTATACTTAAATTTTGATTCTATAAATGCTTTGAATAGAGTTCTCTTTTTTTCAAAAGTAAGGAAGCTAGAGATACGTACTAACGCACTCAGTCTTTTTTGAGCATTTAAGCAAATGTCTGAAACATGGTTATCAAAACTTAATGCACTGTTAATTTTTACACCCAGAAGCTTAACTTCATTAGCTTCCCATATAGTGTCATCATTGATATTCAAAAAGCAATGTTTATATTTGTACCCTGAGAAAAGTAGGTGACACTTGTCAGAATTTAATTTCATATAGGTAATTTGGAACCATGCAACTGCTAGTGCCAAATTTTCTTTGAGTTTTGTTAAAATGTTATCGAGTTTATTATCGCAAACGAAAGGAGTGGTATCATCTGCGAAATTACATGTATCTGTGTTTAGAGTAAAAAATAAGTCATTAAGATAGATATTAAATAGGATCGGACCCAATACAGATCCTTGTGGAACTCCAAGTAAAGTTTCTACCCATGCGCTGAAAGATATATTTATTTTTATTGGCTGTTTTCGACCCATTAAGTAACTATGTATTAGTCGCAGAGAGTTTTTCGAGAAACCATAGGCATGTAATTTTGCAATTAGTTGTTCATGATTTATGGTGTCAAACGCTTTGGAGAGATCCATTAGAATAGCTCCAGCAAATCCCTTCTTATCTAGAATACCTTTCCATTTTTCTAACATTTGAACCAGTACTGTTTGTGTATTAAAGCCCTTTCTATAACCACAAAGAAACTTCGACAGAAATTTGTCAATGTAACTCAACATTTGTTTTTGCATAATCCTTTCCAAAACTTTGATAGCTGTCTGAGGATTCCAAACATTAATCAGACATTTTGTCTGACCAGGATATCAGTCAAGGATAATTTTTTTTCAAGAGAGAAATGTCAAGCAACTGGTTTTGGCTTAGCATTTAGTTTTATTGGCTTTTTTGCCCTACACAGGCTTTTTTATAATCCATTTTTATATGCATATTCCATGCTCATTTTCCATCATTTAAATAAATTTTTGTTTCCTGCCATTAAATTTATGTTTGCACTGTTCGCATTTTGCATATATTTTTTAAAGATAATATTTTCTCAATTATTTAAGCACTAATGCAAACAGAACAAACAGTTTCAGGTTTTTTGGCGGCATATTTTGCTGCTACCCTTTTTCCGGAAAGATTGAGTTTTACTAAAATTTCTCTTTCAAATTCCTCAAAAAAATTACTTTTTAATCCATGCAAAAAGTAGGGTTTTTTTATGCATTTTGAGTATCATATTGCGGCGCCAGTGGTAATTTTGATGGATAGGCATTAAAATATGTAACGAACAAGCCCCTTGGGTTTCAATTATTTCAATGACACATCTTGAATACCTTAGTTGAATACCGTTTACCATAAATTTCCTCTGTACCAGAATGCTAGGGTTAGTTTTAGGGCTAATTTTCTTTTTAACATTGAAGACTGAATTTCAAAACTCAATTTAAAATTGAGTTTTTACTACCGTTTAATGGTAGCAAAACTGTGCTGCCAAAAACCCTAGTTTTCTCCGTAATGTCTGTATAAAATACTACATCAAAAGTACTCTACACAAATATTGTCATGTATCATATGGGAATGAAAATTCTTCCTGAATTATGAAGATACAGTATCTATCATACATGTCCGACTCACTGTAAAGCTTATCAGACATTTTGACTTCCTGTTAAAAAAAATTATTACAAGGCCTGTTTTAACTAGTTTGGTTTTTATGTCCTTGGTAAACCTGAGATAAAATTCTCTAAGAAAAAATTTGAGCCTGAATAAATAAAAACACAGAAGTATAAACTTGAAAATATGACTTCCATTTAAAAAAACTCCATTATTTTTACAAGAGTTGAAAATTTTTGAAGTTATTTTACATTATCATGCACTTCAAACACTAATTTGTGGACCAGTTTGCAAAACATGCCCAATTTCGATGTGATATTGGGTGTACACACACTAGTTTGTTTTAAGCATTTTGTGCATGCACAGAGATTACTTAGTTGACAATTTTGGTTTCTTGTGTAATTTGAAGAAGATACCTTTAGACTTTACTTTTTTCATTGCTGCATCCATTCTGTAAAATATCAAACTCCTCTTACACATAGATCTGTATATCTGGATCTAGACTAAATCTAGTCTGCTGATTTTGGAAGCTGCTGACCAAAAGTACGGAAAATTTGCCAATTTACAGATGGAATTTATGCTTAAAGTTGTAAGTTGTCATGTATGTGTTTCAAAAAAAGTCACAAGCTAATAGCGAGTGTCCTTCAATAAGTTACTCCTAATTAGAAAATCTCGGATGTGTCGTTGAGAGCTTCTGCAAACTGGATTGTGCATTCCAGATCTCATTTAAAATTGACATAAAATATTGAAACTGGCACCTTGATAGCTAAGGATGGCCTCTATACTCAAACTGTCACGATTAACTTCATTATGACATTTGAAGTTTTCAGACCCCCACACTGCCTAACTAAACAGTAAATAAGTCATTGGTCTGGTAGATAATTTGGAAGTCAAAAGGTTTGCAAAAAAGTAAAGAGCTAGTTTTTCACATTCTCATAGCAGCAATGTCAGATAACCATTGCAGCATAATTTTATCATAACATGGTTACATTCTTTACCTCGCTGATTTTCTTGGTACACAAAATTCTACCTATATTCCCAACTGATACTGCCACTTTGATGTCACAGAAAATATTCTGCAGTCCCCTAAATATCAAAATGACATTTAAAGGGACATTTCCACCAATTTTTTTATTCATTTATTCGAAAGAACCTATAAAAATAAAAAGATCCTGAAAATTTGAGAGTTTAACTAATTTTGGTTGTCTAATGTTTACATTCCAAAGATGCTCCTCACCTCGCTGACGAGCTGTGTTTACAGTTTTTATTTTGACGTGTTTTGTGCCAAAAATGAGTAAAAAATGTAAATGAGAAGCATTTTTTATGTGAAAATCATATAGAAAGCCCATCAGAAAACGTTTGAGTAGACGTTTTCGAAATTTTTTTTAGTTACATTCTATCAAAATACGACACGACAGATTTCTGTTGAAAATAAAACCCACCATATCTCCATAAGTAAGAAACCTTGAAACCTAAAATTCCAGGGTTGTGAGTTGCAAGCCAGGATTTGAAAAATATCAGTGATTTTCAAATTATATTGGGAAATTCAAGCTTGTTTAATACATTCCAAAATGTAATAAAGCATCTAAAATAACTAAATTAGCATTATTAGTAAAGGTTTATTATTGTTTTGCAGAATAATGAGCAAGATTTAAGATATTTTAACAATATTGTAAGAGCTATTGGGAAATCGGCAGAAATGGCAAAAATAAGACCCTAGCTTACACCTTGAAGGACCATATTAGGAAAGAAAAAAATTGGCGGGAATGTCCCTTTAAGCATGACAGTTTCACAATAACAAGCTCAAGGGTGTTTGAGTATGGTTGCAGATTGTTTCATCCACACACAGCACTAGGTAGAGGGAGGGAGAATCCTGTCATACAAGATCAGCACACAAACAGAATAACAAAGTTAACTTGCTAGCCCAGTCTGAAAAGTAGGGCACTTTTGATGAGATCTTGGGTGTGACACCAAAAAAAACCTGAAAAACGTAAACAAGTGCAACAAATAATTTTTAAAATTGAAAGTTTTATTGTAATTTCTGCTTGTTAGCTAGCTGCTGTTTGACAAGAAGGGGAAACTTTCATTAGAAAACCCATTTACCAATATTTTGTGATAGCAGCAACACAGAAGTGTCACTTTCTAAAAAATTCAAGTGCAACATAGGACCTAGAAAAAGAGGTTCAACTGCAGAATAAGCATCCAATTAATTTATAGTGAATGATAAAGAATGAGTTAGATCAAGATAACTCAGTTTATTAAAGGAACATGAGGTTGACTTTAATAAGTCACACTAAAGCTTTTCTCTAATCTTCCGTGTGTGTCTAACGCTACAAGAAAAATAATAAAAATATTTTAATAACACAACAAAATCTCTTAGAGCAATATTATTCACTTTTTAACTTTAGATTATGGATAATTAGTTATAATAGTTTATCTTTTGTTGAGAGTATTGAAATTACGGTTGTGAAATGACTCTTCTAGGTCATACAGACAGGAACTGTTGCTAAGCGATAGCATTATAAAAATTTTGAAGAAGGGCTCTTATAGACAATTATTTTTTATTCCACAATTAAACATACGAACGAGAAAATGGCACAAAGATATTTCATTTCAACTTTTAGAAATACATAGATAGACACATAGATAAATAGATAAATATTCTTATTAACTAAAAAATTTACACAGGAAAGAAGACCCTAGGAGGAGATGTCTTCATAAATAGGGCAAACAAACCCTAAATGAAAATAGCAAAAAATAAAAATAAAAATATTAAAGGAAAAATAAACAGTAGCAATTGTAATAGAATATAATAATTAACTGTAGTTTTACAAAATAGAGATCCTGACAAAAATTTAAAGCTGACAATCAAAATCCAAAACTTGATGATGTCAGTAAAGCACATCTGATATTTGCTCAATCTCATTATCATGATCAAAGACACTGAGGGCTAGTAAATGTTAAATATGTTCTGGAATAAAGCACATTGACATTAGTCAATTTAATAATGGTAGTTTATTAAACAGTTGAGGCTTTGTTTTATGAAACTGAATGAGAAAAGAATAGACGATTTTCATTGTCATCAGTGTGCATGCGTATGTTTTAGTTTTTGCTGTTTATTGGCAGGCAAAAAAATGCAGACTTGCAATAGGAAAAATGAGAAAAATATCAAAATTAAAATCTGTGGGCCAATGCATATTGTGAACTTCACATATTTTTTGAAGAATAGTAAGAACTTTACCATAATTTCTTTCCTCCCAGCAGGGCCTATAGGCAGATGCTATCATATTTCGCCTTTGAGTCTACATTTTCTTGCCTACCAGTTCCTCTAAAAAATCAAAACAAATGACGTCATGGCAAAATCGTCTATATATAGAAGAGTGTCTCACAACAAAAATGAAAATGAGAATTTGAATACTTCAAACATGTCGAAATGGGGTAACTACAAATAAAGCCAAAAATTACATAGATACATAAATGGTAAATAAACCTTTACAGTTACAGAACACATACAAAAGAGAAAAGACAAACAGATTCATTTATATAATACATGCACAATATACTTACAGACAACATGTAAGCCTAAAATGAGAACTGAGGGTAGAGAAAAGTCGCTTCTTTGCCATCATAATTTCAGCAAATGCTGTCCCCAGGCCACAATGAAATAGGATGAAATATAGAGCAATATAAGGTAAGGTAAGTTTTTTACTTAGGAGCCACTCACATATCAATTTTTCCCACGCTTAGCGTCATATGGTCGCTAAGATGCTGACCTACCTTACTAGTGTCCTTAGCGTCAACTCGATAAAATCTGCAAAGATCAATATTTCAGCCATCAAGCTAGATGTTACGAACTTCCATGTATGGTCATATGGATAATTTTATTAAGCACATGAAATCAAAAGTGAAAAGCCATTATTTAAAAATCAAATATTGCTTGATGGACTCCTGGAAGTCACCTTAAACAAATTGATTCACATTGTTTTTTCACAAGTAAAATAAGATATTTTATATTTTTTATAGTTTTTCAGAGCTTCTAGTATAAAAATTTGAAATTAAATTCTCCAGGCCAGTCTGCAGATTGTGTCAGAGCTGCCCCTGAGATTTGATGTAGCAATTTTGCTTTGCGCCCCTGGCCTATCAGTAATATAGGAATTTGCGACCATAGGTAAATCACGCCCCTACTGCCCATATTACTGTACTGTATTAGTATATATTGGGCTCATCCGGCTTTACTGACAATTTCCTTAGGGGGGTTTGTTGCAAAGGTGTCCTTGATCCGCCCTTATGGACTTTTAAAATACGTGATGCGCCCTTTGTCCTTAATTAAAGTTTTCAAATAGTGCCCTCGAGATCTCGTCAAAATAGGCCATGGGCTAAACTATAGAATTCCTCCCACCAAAAAATAATAAATAAAAAGTCAGCCCATCAGCCTACTATGATGTCATCATCATCGATAATTTGCTGCAATGTCTTCTTTAATTTTTTGTTTGTTTGTTTTAAGATTTGGGCTAAATTTTAGAATACCATCTGCTATTTTTTGTAGGAGCCTATGCAGCCTACGCAGACTACTTTGACGCTATGCAATAATTTAAAAACTCCAATCTTATAACATTTGTACTGCAATAAAAAATTGATCTTTTTCATACTTTTTAAAAAAATCAATTTCCATATCATAAAAAATGGAAGTGAGGTTGGGCTTAGAGAGGAGGTTGGATGTTAGCCATGGGCCTGGGGGGTTTGGGAGGATTGTCTCCCATAACTGAGCAAATATTCCGAAGACTGTGTATGCCCTGTTGATTGTACATGTGATGACTTAGCGGGCAACGTAGGCTTTGTAGGCTGTTTAGGCAATGCAGGCTGTGTAGGCAACATAGTCTGCGTGGGCTGTGTAGGCAACGTAGGCTGCCTATAATATTCTTTTTATTAACAAGTGGTATTCTGAAGTTGTTCCAAGATTTGTAAGCATTTTTTTTTTCTCCATGTAATGTCTTCAATTTAGATTACATCGTAGTAGGCTGAGTAGGCTGAGTAGGCTCAAAAATATAGTTTATGTCATAGTGTAGGCTGAGTAGGCTGGGTAGGCTCAATATAAAAATATAAAAATTGAAAGTAGGCTGAGTAGGCTCAAAAATATAAAAGTTTGATAGTAGGCTAAAAATTGACAAAGTAGGCTGAGTAGGCTAGTGGGCTCAAAAATGTAAAAATTGAATTGGGGGTATGAGGGGCTATGCCTCCTGTTGTATACGGCAATTGATTTATGAATTCGTCAGTGGGAATTCGTTATAAAGTATATATCATAAAATTTGTAAAATATATGAAGAATAATCTTACTGACACAGAGACAAGAGGAAGCTTTTTAACTAGCTGTTTTTGATTTATTGAAACCCAGCCTTGGTACATAAAAATGGCGACGAGTACGCAACTTTTGGGGACGGTGAATGAATTTGATGCCAAGAATGAAGATTGGAGTAGCTATATCGAACAAATGGAATTTTATTTCATGGCAAATAAAATCGAAAGTGACAATATAAAAAAAGCAGTTCTTTTAAGTTGCTGTGGAATTTCAACGTATAGAGTTTTCAAAGGTTTAACAGCACCTTTAAAACCTGGTGACAAAAACTTTAGTCAACTTGTCGAGTTAATGTCAAATTATTATAATCCGAAGAGAAATATATTTGCAGAACATTTTCATTTGAATTCAAAAACGAGACAACAAAATGAAAGTATATCTACATTCATTGCAGAACTTCGACGACTAAGTGAGTATTGTGACTACGGAAATTCATTAGATAGCATTTTGCGTGATCGATTCGTGTGTGGCATTAATAATGAGCGTATTCAACAACGTTTATTGGGCGAGGGATCCAGTTTAACACTTCAGAAGGCCCTCAATATTGCCTTATCGGTGGAATCGGCAATTAAACAATCAATCAAAATGCAAGGGAAAATATTGTCAAACAAACCAGATGACGCTTTCAAAGTATCACATGAGGATAAGAATGATAATTCTTGCTTCCATTGCTCCGGGAAACATAATCCTAACATGTGCCCATTCAAAGACAAAGAGTGTTTCTTCTGCAAAAATAAGGGACACACTTCAAAAGTTTGTCGAAAGAAAGCGAAATCTCAAGAATCTAGCAGATCTCATCAGTTAAATTTGCTCAAAAGTAACGAATCACAACACGAAGATGAAGATGAGCTATTCGATATCTATCAAATTAGAAAAGCCAAGTCTTACCTGCCTCTCAAAGTCTATTTTGTTTTTAATGACGTGAACATGCCCATGGAGATTGACACTGGCACCACGATAAGTCTGTTAAGCAGTGACACGTTTGACTGAATTAAGGGTAGAGGAGATCGTATTAAACCGTTGACGAGCAAACTTTGTACATATACCGGCGAAATTGTTATGCTAAAAGTGGAGTGTACTTTGAAATTCCAATACGAGGATAATGAGTTGGAGCATTCATTCATTACAGCAGGCAAGAATCAACCAAACGTTGTAGGGAGAGATTTATTAATGTTATTATGCCTTAACTGGAAGAAATTATTTAATGTATTTACGTGTGATGATGCTAATATTCAGTTGAATAAACTTTTGACAAAGTATAACGATGTATTTAATCCTGAATTAGGAACCCTTTAAAATTTCTTGGTAGACATTCCTGTTGAACCAGACTCCAAACCACGTTTTTTCCGAGCAAGACCCCCTCCATATGCTTTAAAGGAAAAAGTAGAATCTGAGCTAAATCGTTTAGTAAATGATGGTATATACGAACCAGTTTCTTCATCAGAATGGGTGGCCCAAATTGTCCCAGTAATGAAATGGGATGGAAGTGTTCGAATATGCGGCGATTACAAGCAAAAGGTGAATAAAGTTTCAGAATGTGACAAATACCCAATTCCTAAAACAGAAGATATTTTAGCGACACTAAACGGGGGTGAAAAATTTTCCAAACTGGATTTAAGCCATGCTTATCAGCAGTTAGTATTAAATGAAAAATCAAGAAAATATTTGACAGTAAACATGCACAGTTTGGAGTTCATGGGTATTTCAACAAGAGTTGGAAAATCTAGTGTCTCATATCCCTTTTGTTAGAGTTTGCTCCGATGATATTTTAGAATCTGGAAAAAACAACACAGATCTCTTACAAAACCTAGAATCGGTATTGAACATTTTGTCGAGTTATGGATTACATCTTAAAAAAGTAAAGTGTGCCTTCATGCAGCCAGAGGTTATTTATTTGGGCTGTGAGATTGATAAACAAGGTGTTTGCCCAGTCCCAGAAAACGTTGACGCAGTAAAAAATGCAAAAACACAACACAGCTTAAATCATATTTAGGGCTATTGAACTATTATCACAGACATTTTCAAAGATTCGCTGACACTCTTGAACGGTTGCATAGACTCTTACTGAAAAACGTCAAATGGGAATGGGGAGAGAAAGAGGAAAAAGCGTTTTCGAATTCAAAAAATATTTTGAGAAAGTCGAGTTTACTTGTCCATTATGATGACACAAAACCATTGATACTAGCATGCGATGCCTCACCATACGGGTTGGGAGCTGTATTATCCCACCGAATGCCGGACGGGTCCAAAAAACCAATATCATTTGCATCATGGACACTTTCAAAATCTGAAAGAAACTATTCTCAAATTGAAAAAGAAGGTTTAGCAATCGTTTTTGCTGTCAAAAAATTCCACCAATATTTATTTGGGCATCAATTTACCATTCAAACCGATCACAAATCCTTACTTGGACTTTTTTCGGAAACAAAAGGCATACCAACAATGGCCTCCTCTAGAATAACAAGGTGGTCAATTTTTCTATCTGCATATTGTTATACCTTAGTTTATCGTGCTGGTGTTGATCACGGAAACGCCGATTTCTTTAGCAGATTTCCCGACAAAAATATTGGTAATGAGTCGTCTATTATTACGAATGATGTTTTGATGACTGAGTTAACACATGCTCCTGTAACTTCAAATGAAATAAAGATTTCGCCTCAACGTGACCCAGTCATTTCGTTAGTAACTGATTATACGTTAAACGGTTGGCCGAACAATGTTCCAGAACAATTCAAACCATATTTAAAACGCAAGTATGAACTTTCGGTCAATAGTGGTTGCCTTTTATGGGGAAGCAGAGCTGTAGTTCCATTTCAGTTACGTGAGAAGCTTTTAAATGAAGTACATGAATCTCACCTAGGTACTGTTCAAATGAAAGGGCTTGCCAGGTCATTTGTTTGGTGCCCTAGTATGGACAATGAAATTAAAAACAAAGTTCACAGTTGCCATTCTTGTCAAATAAACCAAACTATGCCCTCATCAGCTCTGATCCATTCATGGGAAACCACATCGAAACCGTGGACACGCTTGCATTTAGACTTTGCGGGTCCATTCATGGGTAAAATGTTTTTAGTTATTTTTGACTCATATTCCAAATGGCTTGACATTTATCCTATGAATAACATCAGAACATCAGCAACAATTAGGCATTTACGGACTTCATTTTCAAATCACGTCATTCCCTTTATTATTGTCACTGATAATGGACCGAGTTTCAAAAGTGAGGAATTTCAACATTTTACATCAAAGAATGGAATTAAACATGTATTTACGGCTCCGTACCACCGGTCATCAAATGGACCTCCGGCAAGAGCCGTGCAAACATTTAAGACTACAATGAAGAAAATTACGAACAAGAAGAATGTTGATATTGATACAACCCTATGTAGATATTTATTATCATACCATACTATCCGGCAGTCCATCACAAACATTTCCCCTGCTGAACTTTTAATGGGGAGGAAAATCAGTACAAGATTGACTATGTTAAAACCACAAATTCATAAAAACATAATTGAAAACGAAGCCAAATGTTTTGCAAATGCAGATTCAAGTAAGTTACGTTGCTTTTATCCAGGTGATGATGTTTGGGTACAAAAGTTTCGAAACGGTGATAAGTGGTTGAGTGGAGTGATGGTCTCGAAGAAGGGAAATGTAAATTATGATGTCATGGTTGATGGGTTTATTCAACATAAACATATTAATCATATTCGCTATAAGCCCATCGATAAGTAAGTAAGTAAGTTTTGTTTAGCCACTCTAAGGTGACAGGGATGAAACACCTTCAGCACCGAAGCCTGATTTC
>JANSTP010026568.1:0-15036 GCA_025330745.1 Cladonema radiatum
TTTTTTTTTTTTTTTTTTTTTTTTTTTTTTAAGAAACTAAGCAGTAGCTCTGGTTTGGTCTGAATTTTGTTTCAGAAGTTTTTTATGATGTTTCCTAACTTTTAATGAATAAAAAAAAACTAAATCGAAGAAAAAACAAGTCGGCCATTTGTTGGTTGTTTTTACTTGAAGATTTGTAAGATGAAAAAAAACAAAACAAAAAAAGATGGCTGTATGAGTATGGAGTAGAGAGCACCTTCAAACAGTGAACGTATGCAAAGGCTTTCTTAACAAAACTTGGCTACTATCATAAAAGTGAGAACAGCTAGGTTCAGGTACGATTATACTCGCCGTAAAGAAAAGTGGGTGTATAATCTGGGGTAGTGCTGCAAATTTTATAGTATAAGAAACATTATTTATATTGAGATAGGAATAGGACTTTTCAAAACTTTATGGAAGCATTGGCTGTATTAATTGTAAAACGAACTTGACGTAGCAGTGATGGGGGGCATCCCCCACTTTTATGCAGAAATTTGTTTTTTCCTTTTTGTTCTCGAATTGTTAAAAATTGTCCCGTAGAAGGTTTCAAAGAATGGGTTAGTAGAAAATTTATATGCCGCTACAAAAAATGGCAAGATATTTCGGCCCACCGCTAAACTCCTGCGAAGCCCTCCTCTAGATACCCTGGAAAATAGTGACGTGTCTGAAATTTTGATTGAAAGTAAAAAGGCATGTACTTGCAAAAGAATGAAGTAGACTCCGTTCTGACTATACTACTGACTGGCTTCATCTCAGTTAAAGCAGTACAAAATATAGCTATTTTAAAAGTTTTTGAAACTTCTTGAAAGTTCAAGTATATCACTATAAACACAATAAAGTTTAAAAAGCAAATGTGAATAATATTAGGAATTCAATAACTCTTGAGGAACGTAGTGGTACTTTATAGCAGAAATTTTCTGAAACTCCAAAACAGATAAAAAAAAAAATGAAAACAGATAAAAAAAAAAAAAAATTGAAAAATTCATGTTTTATCTTATATGAATAAACTTGCGATAGGATTCCGATCAATTTTGAGTTTCTACCCTCCCACTGAATCAAGTAAGAGAAGATTTTAAATATTTCGCGAGAATATCAAATTTAAGTGGCAGAGTTACTCCTGTTGTTAGGATGAATAAATTAGTCGTTATACTTCTTCGTCTTCATACTTACATTTCTTCTCTTTTTCTCAAACTGAAATCTCCCATACAAAGTTCTCTTCTCTCTATATATATTATCCTAAAGTGCTAGAACCTTCGGTTCCAGAAGTTTCTTATTTATTTACAAAGGCTACAGAGATTGTATTCATAATTCATGAGTAAGCAAATTTATGTGGTGTAAGCAGTTTTATCTTCTCGAATGTTCTCAGAACTTTTCATTCTCGAATGTTCATATAGTTTAAGAAACACGCATTCGTTACTCTCCCGAGAGACATTAAAAGTTAGTTAATCTGTAGTGATTCATCCAGAATCTTATCTCCAGCTTCAATCGCAGCTTTTCATTTAAATGTCTTTTTTCGAATTTCATCATTGTTCAAATGCTCCATAGAGCATTGTTTCTTTTTGGCTTCTTTGTTTTCTTTTATGCCTTTATTTGTTTCATGTTCACATTCCCTTGGTATTCGCAAATCGGATCTCTTGCACTTCGATGAGGAATGGCACTCAGCTCTTACCTTTGTGGTATCTTTATTTGGCGTGAAAACAGGTTGCTGACGAACAGAATGCCTTTTGTCTCCTTATTGCATTCCTGCTTTCACTTTCGCTTCTTCAATATCGTCTTTGCTTAGCTGATCTTTGATGATATTATCCCATTTTTGAAGCAAATCATTACTCGGTAAGTAGCGTCTGTGTAACATTTTTAATTGTCCTACACACAGAGTATTCTTTTCTGATGGGCTTGTCGACCAATATCGCCATGGCCATGTTACTTCATATCTGTTACCTTTCCTTTACACTGCATGGTTAAGCTGCTCTGTTGCTATGATATTACTCTTGCTGCTCCTTTTGGAATGCAGTACCAATGGTTTCAAACTTCCATTGATTTTTTGAATTCTGTGATACGTTTATCGACTCGTCGATATTTGTTACATGATGAGGTAGAACGTTACTATTCGTACGAGTAATTGTAAACATGTTATTATCTCGATGTTGGTATTTCTGGGATGGTGTTTTACCCGTAATAATCCAGCCAAGTTTCGAATTAATAACATATAATCCGTTTTGAATTTCTACTTTTTCCAATCAATACTCCTATATCTGACTTTTCATTGTACTTTGGTAATGTATCTGCTAGGTTAAATTTCTTTTCAATCAATGTTTGGTCGTTCAATTGCAAAGACGATCTCATAATTGCGGCAGAAATTTTTGGTATTACATTTGCTTTGATTGCTACCGTATTTCCTTTTCTCGATTTCAGAATTAACGACACAAGCGGCGATTTAATTTCTTTTGGTTTACTGTCTGCAAATGTATAGATGATCAATTCCTTGGAAAGTGCAGAAGGCAAATGTAAGTTGTTTGCTAACTCTTTTGTAACATAGCTGTGACTACTTCCTATATCCATGAGAATTTGGGTAGACTTTGAGGAGAAGTGATCGTCAGATATGGCGTTCACTAAAGCTGTTTGCATTATAACTTGCTCTCCTGCAGCTAAAATTGTTGTGTCTTCATTTTCAGCAAAAGGAAATTTCTTTGGACAGAGAAATTTGTGGTGTTTATCTTTGGAACCACAAAGGTAGCAAATTTTACCTGCATCTCCGCAATCTTTAATCTGGTGACCCTTTTTTAAGCATTTCGCCTGGATTGAATATCAGGATAGATTGTGCATTCATCACTGCAATGGTCTTGGTTTCAAAATATAAATTTTCTGGTATATTGTCATTTCTTCTTTTCATACCAAAACAATGATTCGCCAGTCCAATTATTATACCTGACGTTATGAAATGGATTTCGTTGTTTTCTGACATCTCACGTGCTAACGAATCATTTCCATGAACCAGCTTTGTCTGCAGATCACAAGCTTCTTGTGCATTGATATGTCTCTCTAACACCTTTCGGAAACTTCGAACCGTCCACTCTTCATATTCAGGTTTCATTTCTTCCAACCTAATAAAAGCACTGTGCGGTTGTTTTGATCGTAGCATTGAAAGTATTTGCATCTGTTCCGCTCTTTCTCCAAGAGATGCTGGACATCTTAAATGCTTTTCAGTTGTTTCATAAAAACATCTCAATGACTCAGCATTACTCGATGCCATGGGTAATTTCATCATGTTTGCATAATGACCATCAACAATGACTTGCGTTTCATTGTATCTACTCTTTAATATATCAACTGCAATATCACAATTTCCCTCTCCTAGACCTATCCCTGATAACAAATCACTTGCTTTGCCTCGGACTTGACTCTTTAAATAATTAAACTTATCAATATTGCTGAGGCCTTTGTGATTATTGATAGTTGACTCGAACGAATCCCAGAACTCTTTCCATTTCAATATGTCAACATTAAAAGTTTCAGGCTCGATCTTTGGAAGTTTGACAGAAAGCTTTTCTTTTTCTGGTAAAACTTTCGCTTCTCTGTTTTCTTGTGTTTGTTTCTTTAACTTCTCTTCTTCAAGGGAACATTTAATTTTAAATTCTTCAAGCTTCAATCTTTCAACTTCTAGTTGACGGTCTTTCTCTCGTTCCTCCCGTTCAAGTTGCTTTTCTTCCGCTTGTGCTTCTCTTTCTATTCGTTTTTCTTCAGCCTCTCATTCAAGTCGTTTTCCTTCAGCTTCTCTTTCCATTCGCTTTTCTTCTGCCTCTCTTTCAAGTCGTTTTTTTTTCTGCTTCACGTTGAAGTCTCTTTTCTTCTGCTTCTCGTTCAAGTCTTTCCGTGTTAACTTAAATATAATGATCAATCTTCTTACAGATCATTACTATAGACGGTTTGCGATGTTTTGATATTTCTCGGCGGAATTCGCATGCGCAAATAAATGGAGGCAAAACAACTAGCTTTCCTCCGTTCTCAGAAGTAAAGAAACTGCTGAAGTAGATGCTTGACTGGAGTAGTTGTTGCTTTGTCTTCTTCAAAGTTATTTAATCAGTATGCCAAACTCTTGCTGCTTTGTCAATTGCACGAACAGAAAATCTTAATGCACAGAACTTCGCTAGAAGATTTATCAGCTCTTTTTTTCTGTCTTTTTTCAAGACTGAACTATCAGCCAGCTAGGCTTAGCTCATAAAAATTTAATGATCTTTGGTTTGAAGCCTCTTGTCTCAAGTGTTTGCACAAAGATTAGAGAATAGCTAGCTACATTGATTTTATTTTATTTATGTACAGGAAAAAGAGCAGAATGTCCCGAAGACCCAGACTATATACCCTCAATTTTTCACCATCGTTATGTGACTGAAAAAACACAAAGTTAGAAAGTCGATAAACATCAAAGATTTCTAAAAAGGCGAGATATTGTGAATCGATCAGAAGATTCTACATCTGAGGCCGAGGATGCCGATATGGATGTCACAATAAATGAACTTGAACCTGGTAAGGGACATTGTTTATAATCACTGAATTTTTAAATTTTTAGCTAGCTAGTTGCTGTTTTTTGTAAAGAATTTTGATTTTGATCGTTGCTTTCCAATTTATTTTAAAATGTGCATTTAGTTTGCCAGTATAACCTTAATTTTTCGATCCATTTTTTCCAGATGCAATTATTGCCAACCTACAGAAAGACGAAGCAAATTTACAAAATCAATTAAATTTATTAGTAATGGAAAAAGAAGCTTTAGAAAACAAGTTTTCTGAAAGTGAAAATTCTGTCATCAAAATAAATAATGAGCTTGCCAATCGAATGAATGAGATTCACGTGTTGAGAAAGGATGTCAAGAAATACTAGAAGCGTAGTTTCTGTTTAAGTATGTGAAGAAAGATACTAATATGCACTATTTTTATACTGCAATAACCAAAGAAATTTTTCCGTGGATTGTGAATTTTTGTTCTGATAAAGCGAGAACCACCAAATCTGCTTGGATAGCTGATCATTTATTTATTGTCTTTATCAAGTTAAAGCTTGGTAACACAAATAAAGATATTGCTTACTGTTTTGCACTGCCGTTCTCACGAATTACAAAAATATACCGATAGTGGTTACCAATGTTATCAGAAGTTTTAATGGGTCTGATTATTTGGCCAGAGAAGCTAGCATTACGTAAATATTTACCAAAGTGTTTCAAGAAAAAATACCGTCGATGTGTGTGCATTATTGATTGCACAGAAATTTTTATTGAAAGACCTTTGGCCTTGAATACAAGAGCACAAGCTTGGTCAAGCTACAAAAACCACAATACTATTAAGTATTTGATTTCTTGTACCCTTGCAAGAGCTGTCAGCTTTCTCTCAGAAGACTGGGAAGGACGTGTGTCAGATAAAGAGTTGACTATCAAAAGTGGATTTTTAGATCTAATTGAAACACGAGATCAAATTTTAGCAGATCGTGGATTTACTGTTTCCACAGAGCTTGCTACTCATGGTGGTATATTAGTGATTCCTTCTTTTACTAAAGGAAAAAAACAGCCTTTTTCAAGTGAAGTCGACAAGTCAAGGCAGATTGCAAATGTAAGAATAGACATTGAAAGGGTTATTGGGAGACGTCGTAAATTCGACATTTTGAATACAATAATTCCGTTGACCCAGGTTGATTTATTAGATGATGTTATGGTTTGTGTTGCTGGTCTAGTTAACCTTAACCCAACTGTAGTTACATAGTTTTAATTTTTTACTGTACTTACTTTGCAGACTCTTTGTTTTTAGAAAGTATATAATAAAATTTGGATGAATTTGAGATAATTGTTTTCATTCTAGAGGTTGGTTGTAATTTTTGTTGGTTATTTTAATTTTCTCATCTGCTGGAAAGTAACTTCGGATCAATTTTTCAGACATCTGGTGCAGCATGTCTGGTTAGTATTTAGTTTTCAATTTTTTATGCCGAGCCTTAAAAGAATGTGTTGAGTTATTTCATTTCAAACTGATTACTGTTTTGAGAAATCAGCAATTTTTTTGATATTTTTACTTATATTGAAAAGATACTTAAATATAAGGATGAGCTGTACATATGAACTGTATATTGTTTTGAAAGTAAATATTTTCATTTTATTTTTCTTATGTATAACTAATTTATGAAACGAAACAACGAGAACAGTTAATATGTTATGTTACACGATACTTATCACATTAGTATTTATTTTGTAAAAAAAAGTTCAAACTTGTACCACGTTCTTGATTTAAGATTCTAATTCTCCTTCCACACAGTCCGGGCAAAACCATTTTGTTTTCTTGGGTGGTGCACGGCTAACATTGACACAACTATAATGGAATCATTCGACTTTGCAAGAACTTCGGTCGCATGCTATCATTGGTTCAAAAGAAGGTCTTTAACAATAGCAATATAACTTTTGTTCGTGTTCCTCATCGTCTAACAGTTTTCGAGACTCGAGTTCGAGTAGAATTACCTCTCGAAAGACCAAAAATAGCTTTTCTTTTAAATGCATACCGAATTCCAAATCTTTGGTAACACGCGTTAAGAAAGTACCATTTATTCCCTTATCTTTGGACCAAACAAAGAAAATCACAATAGTCGACGCCCACCACCAACAAATGCATTTTCACTTGAAAATAATACTGGTGATTGGTCTTAAAAGAGTTATCCGGATTTATAGGGCAATATTTATCACTAAGCCAAACTTTCAGGGAATCCTTGTATTTGAATGGACATTTTATTTCTAAAGCACCATTACCATGACAAGAACACTCAATCAAACCGTCTGGGCTTGACCCCAAATACGGGAAGTCTAAATTAATGTTAAGGCCAGTGTTTGAAACCTTAAAATTTTGATGTTTTCCCTTCATAATCAAAAGATAAAATGTACGAGCTGTATCTTCCATATTTTTTCCATATGACATAGCGGCCGTTTCAAATTGCTTACCATATTGCATTATCTGATTGACTGTTGATTTCGCAGGACTATCTATTTTCATTACACAAGTTGCCTTGCAGTTTGAAGACGTAATTCTTCCAGCTCTGTGTAACATCCAATTCTCGCTTAAACCCTGAGTAGCAGTTATATTACTTAATTTGACACACTGCCTCATAGTCAATGTTTTGACATAGGCGTCGTACTTTGTAAGAATCATTTCTGAGAGTTCTTTCTGTGATAAGTTTATAGGAAACCGTTCGTAAAATGACGTTAGTAATTCGGGGAGCGTGTTTTCCTCTGTCTCGTCAGCTGTGTCAGTGTCACTTTGATCCGTTTCTTCTTTCCAAATACTGACGCTAGACAAGATGGCTGCTTTTGGGGCAATTTTCTTCAGTTTATCTAACTATTGCCGATGTTTACAAGAAATGAATTTAATCGGATCTGGCATAGAATATCCAGATAGTTTCTCCTTGAAAGGACTGTCCAACGTAGGTATACTCTCACCCTTTCGTGGTCTTTAAAATGACATCGATTTTAGCGGGGCTGGGTAAGCGCAGGTTTTCGATTTTTTCCACTGACAAAGTTTACTTGTTCGTGCAACTTTGTTCTGTTCCAGTTGAGAGCAGGCTTCTAGTTTAAATAATAATGCTGCTAAATGGCTGCAAGTTGAACCCAGTCTAAATGAAAAAGAAAAAAAATTGTGCATCATAATATACTGAAATAAGATAATACAGTAAAGCCTCCGAATGAAGGATATCCCATATAGCAGACACGTCCAAATAACGGACACTTTTCTCAAGACCGAATAACGGTCAAACCCTTATAAGAAAACCTCTATATAGGGGACACCTAATAACGGACACTTTAATTAAGACTCGCAGATGTCCGCTCTACGGAGGTTTCACTGTATATGATTCTTTTCTTCTGATAATACTGTACACACATACCCTGCCATACAAGTGCAATTTCCACACAAAACCTATCCCCTTTTATGCAAACAAACCGAACTTGGTAAAGTTCTTGATTTTGCCCTTGATGTTGGCTCGGCAACACTTTACTCTTGATATAACACATTTGACTTATGTCAATATTGTGATAAAACACATCTTGTACATGCCCTGACAAAAAGAAGTTGTATGCATCTAATGATTTGTAGGCTTTTAATTTGTAATTGCTTGGCGTTTCAATCAGATAGTTGTATATATCTGGCCAAGTAATATCAAGTAAACAAAGTACATCAGATTCCCAATCATCGATACTGTAAGGATCCGGGAGAAGTGTTCCGTTAGCAAGAGTGAGTTTGCTCTTGTATCTCGTTTTGTCTACATCATTTACGCGATCATAATATTCTGATGACTTTTTCCACATTTCTTACAGCTATGTTAAATCAAGCGAAATTTGTAAAATGAAAAATGAAAACTTTGCATTGACGCTAAAGATATCCTGACCACGTGGTGGTAAAAATGGATTCCTTTTATCATATTTCTATTTTATAAAAAAAAGATGTAGTCGAGGGGCTTCCCTGGTTTATAAAGAATAACATTATATGTTTTTGTTAATGGAATGTCTTTCTTTTTTCAAAACAAACGAAAATATTTTCATGTTCTTTTATTCTGCGAATACAATTTTACATTATCAAAGGTTGATAACAGCAAATTGATACACAACCCTGCATTTTCCTCGTTTATCTATAGAAAGCTTGTCTTTGTTTTTGCTTCCAGAGCTCTCCGGGAGACTGAGAACGACAACAATGAAACGTCACACGGAATTCGTCTGTAAGATATGACATTTTAAAACTCTATAAGTTTGTCATTATTCAATGAAGATCCATATTCATTTAAATCTTTATTGAATAAGTTTTGCTTTTTCTCCAAAAGTCTTTTTAATCTTTTTAACTAGTCAATGTCAAAAATTCCATTACTTTTGTTTTTTACATAACTATCGGCTTGTTTTATTTTCTCAGCCAACCGTTCTTTTGAATTTTCGATAATATGGAGTGACTTCATTCTTTAACCGTCTGGAATTTCTTTTGAAACTGCTCGAAACTTCTCGAAATTATATGCAAACTTCTTTTGTGTTCAACTAAAATATCAACTTTTATCAACTTTTAATAACAACTAATTTTCTTCAACCACCTTTGCTAACAAATGTTGCGATGAAAAAATTAGTCGTTATATTTCTTCGTCTTTATACTTACATTTCTTCTCTTTTTCTGAAACTGAAATCTCCCATACAAAGTTCTATTTTCTCTATGTATATTATCCTAAAATGCTAGAACCTTCAGTTCCAGAAATTTCTTATTTATTTACAAAGAGTACAAACGATGTATTCATGTTTCATGAGTAAGCAAATTTATATGGTGTAAGCAGTTTTATCTTCTCGAGTGTTGTCAGAACTTTTCATTCTCAAATGTTCATATAGTTTAAGAAACTTGCATTCACGACACCTGTGAAGCTCTTATGTTCATCTCTTTTAAAGTTTCTCTTAGCAACCATTTGTAACCAAGTTCTTAGTTTTAGTTGAAAGATTAAGTTCATTTCATATTGCTTCAGTTTTAGAGACCAATAACTTTGCTTCTGTTGAATCATGGCAAAAACAAGAACGGTGAAGTTAATATGACTTGAATGTTACGTTGATTGTGAAGAAATACCATTTCTTTTTAAAATTTAAATGATCATGACTTCCACGTCTCAACTTGAGAGACGATTGCGCTATTAAATTTACAATGTGTCGAAGATTTGATCAATTTAATAATTAAGAGCAATAATGATAAATAGTCAAAATTAACAGCTGCAACTGCTAGTAATAATTAATAAAATATTTCATTGTTATTCCTATCTTTAATAGCGAAAAAAGACAAACAACAATCTCTTAAACCGTTTATTAAAGTTCACCGCCTCGATAATTTTGGAATAAATTTTTTTTGATTATTACCATGTATGGGAAAAACAAGATCACGTGAAGACTTTTGCAGAAACAGAAAAATAAAAGTCAAAGAAAGAACTCCTTCGCAGGAGTTAATAATATTATTTTCAGATATTGAGAAAGGGAAAGAGAGGTACACTTAAAAGAAATGCAAATAGACAAACACATGACTCTCAGTAACTCAAGCACTCGAAAACTCGAACTACTAGGTAAGTCAAACTTTTTTTGTTCCCTTGAACCATAAAGCCCCTTTCAGAAACACTCGAAAACTCGAACATCTCAGTTGGTCGAACTTTATTCAAGGTCCCGTGAAGGTTCGAGTTATGGAGAGTCGACTACATATCATTCTTGAAATTATTACGGGATCTAATTTCTCATTATGCATTATGTATTATATGTTATGCTTTATGTTTTATGCTTTTATACCCGCCCATCTGATCTGTTATTAATGGGCAGTAAGTGAGTATATAATAAATCAATTATCTTACATTGAAATTTCTCAGGATGACTTATTTTTGATGCCGTCATCAACTTGTTACGGAACCACAGTATCTTTAAAGGTACATTGCCGTCGAATATTTTATTGCATAATTCGATAGAGTTCTATATTTTGAAACACCTCTGAAAATTTCGCATAAAAACTCCCTTTGGTTGTAGTGTTTCTCAAAGTTATTCGAAAAGGTCCTTCTTTGTTTGTTACATTTTTGAATGAATGAACTTTCGCTGTTTTTTCTTCATTTTTTAAAAAATCAAATGTTTATATCTCGACACATAGTGCGATTTTTGAATGAAATTTTCAGAGTAAGCACAAAATCCAATTTTCTATTAAATAATAAAATAATAAAGTAAAATTTCTTGAGGGAATGTATCTTTAAATATCAAGTTTGAGCATAACTTATGAAATTCTAGCCTGTTACAAAGTTTGATCAAGGAAAAGGCTTTATCCAGAAGGAATTATTATTACATAAATTTTTCAAACATTAATCAAGACATCCAGCGGTGGGGTAACTAGATAAAGTGAATAATTCGGTTAAATTGGTTGGCAAAGTGATAAATTTGATTTGGCGGGAGAAAATATTGGTACTGGATAAAGTAAATCAATACGTTCCTTTATGAAAGAAGTGCAATGTTTTTTGCGATCTTACTGAAGCAACTAAAAAAAAAATAAACAGCTAACTTAATTTGTAACTCACAGCTCGTAACTCGAACTTTAGAAAGGGACGCCTTTCATCCTTTCTCCCCATCTCAATCAAAAAATAGTTGTTACGGGTCTGTATCCATACAAAATTGCAACTTTATTGAAAATTTTTAAAAAAGAAACACTTACTTTCGAGATTCACCAACGTATTTACACGAAGAAAGCCCGCAAAACGTTCGAAAATTCTTCGCAATAGCATTTTTGAGGGCCTCAGTTTTGATCTACAAAAATGAAAAAATTACTAAATACTTATGACATAATATTTAGTGCTTCTTCATGCCTTACCACTTGTTTTTGATCTACGGACCAGTTTTTCAATGTAATAAAAACTAGCTGCAGAGCAGCGTCGCACGACGCTGAAGCGTCGTATTGGTCTGTTTACGCAGACACAGGAGATTCATGTACAATCCCTAACTGTTTTTAGCAGACTTCCTGTGACGACTTACACCATTGCCATAGAAACAAGCAGTACAATTTGGGTTCAAAATATCTGGGACCGTATGGAGTGTGTGTGTATTAACCAAACTTTGTTAATAAAGATACAACATGTTTGAAGATACAACATGCATAACAGAAAGCGGCTAAAATCGAGTTCAAAGCTTCTAAGACCATAAGGAGTATATGTGTGGAAATTTTGGCCGTTAGGAATATAACAGCGGTGAAGTTGTTAAGATTTTTGGGAAATTGGGGTGAAACTAACGTTTTCAAGACTTAAAATTTCACTACCATGTCAACAACGGTAGAAACTTGGTCCGAAATATCTGTGACCATGTTTAGTATATGTGTACTAAGGTTGTTCAGTATAGGTATAACAGAGGTGAAGCTGTTGTAATATTTTTATTGCAATATTGTTGAAAAATTACTTATTGGAGAAACTATTGCGTGAGAAATATTCACGAATTTAGCGCTTTTTGACTTTGCCGCGAAAGTTAGACTCGCAAAAAATATCCTAAAATAGCAAGTATCTCGCTCATTACTGATCATTTTTTAATTCGTGAAAATTTGTCCAGTAATTTTCTTTCCCCTCATCATTCTCTGTTTCATTAATTCTAATCAATAATTCGCCACTCGAGAAAGTTTATCCTAAGAATTACTTTGTCCAAAAAATTTCACAAACTTTTTGGTAGCAAAAAATTCTCTCGCGAGGATTTGTCCGATTAAAAAAGACTTGCTATGAAATCATTGGTTGTTGCCATATCTTAAAAAGGCCAAGAGTGGTTGGTCCATAGAGTGGCCGTCATTGGTGTCACCACTGTATACGCTCTTCTAAGCAAATGTAACTTTTGTTTTATTCATAATTATCTCAAATTTTTTCAAAATAGAGTGAAAGAATGAATTATGATTTGCATGGACGTCTCAACATTTGAAGGTTGTGGCGATATTCTCAAAATTATGAGGCAAAACTTCCTAAATTATTGTCAAACGTTCTTTACAAATAAAAGGGAATAGTCGGGAACAATTGTCAGTTAAATTATTACCTTTATGAAAGAAGCCATTAAAAGATAATTAGTTTTTTGATAATTACTTGAATTAGCAAAAGTGTAATGACAGCACGCAAGTTTTTCATAACTTGTCGCTCCTTATAGGATTTAAGGTATATTATTTAAGTTTGTCCGCAACATTAACATTGCTTGTGATAAATTAATCTTAGTAAATGCGAAACTCTTACGCTAACTATAGTGTTGACTAGCTGCAGAGCAGCGTCTCAGGCCGCTGGACGCGGACAGATACGCCTGCTGACGCAGTCCGAGCAAGAGATTGCTATGCGATTCCTTGCTTACCAAATTTAGTAAGTTTGGTTACCTATGGCAGAAATGGGGTGACATTATTAACCCTTTCGCTACGAAACTTTTTTCACTAAAATACGAAGAGCAAAAATGGAAATTTCAATTATAGTCAGACAAAGATTGATTACTCGGCTTATACCAATCAGATTTTCATGAAATTGGGCTCCTTTTTTTCCTATATAATGTTGATTCGAAAAATGTAAATACAACCAAAAAATACATAGTGGCCGCTGTCTCTTAACTTGAAAACCAGCGAAAAATTTGTAAAAACTTGAGGAAAATAGAAAAATGACTTTGAGATTTCATAAATTCATGCAAACAAAAAACTATGCAACAAATTATTTAAGAAATGTTCTTCAATATATCCTGATTCACAATTTCAATATTTGTCTTAAAAGAACAAAAATTGACCTTTTGATGACGTCATAGAGCCTTGCCATGGCAACCAACCGCCAAAATGAGGTCCAAAATATTTGGAACCATTTGGGGTATATGTGTGCAAAGTTTGGTTACCCCGGACCAAGTATAGGTAAAGTTATTAAAAGTTTCAAAAATTGACCTTTTGATGACGTCATAGGCTGTTGCCATGGTAATCAACTGCTAAAATTAGGTTCAAAATATCTGAGACCATTTGGAGTACATGTGTACCAAGTTTGGTTTCAATAGACATTGTAGAAGTCTACTTCTTAAAGATTTAGGATTGAAAATTTTATAAAGTTAGACCACAACCAAGAAGTGACGTAATTGACCACGGTTTACTAAGAAAAGTGTCGACAGTAGTGTATTATAGAGCCTGTTTACGGATAACATGAATGAAAACTTGATTACTCAAGTTTTCATTAAACAATCTTTCTTAAAAATATTTGGATCATCGAGAACAAGGGTACGTTTCTTTGCAATTTTCTAGCAAAGTGAAGTGGAGAACTATTTTTTAATGTGAGAGTTCATCAAATTTGAATTGGGTTGACAGTTATTCACTGTAAGGAGAAAATGATGGCATGAGATGAAAATACAACATCTTGAGGAAACATAGAGACCAAAAATGTAAGGTTTTGTTTTATAGTTTTATACTTCAAAAGATATGAGCAGATGCAAAAGTAGTGTAATTTTTGCGTCAGGTGTTCCGTGCTTACACATTCGAGGAAGATTGAGATAGATTTTGTTTTTCATCTCTATACCTTGCCCCTACAGGATCCAAATTATTATTGTTCCAATCTTTTTTTATTTATTTCCCAGAAAACTTTAGTTTTTGTTTCTTTATGTTTTGTCTTGAAATGAGAAATCAATTTTTTTTTTCCTTGTAGATTTTCCAGCACCGCCAAAGGTTTCGTCATATTATCATTTAACTCAAATATATGGTGGCTGAAGTAAGCGAAGTTCGTTTACAGAGTGGAAAGTCAGAAGATCTGAAGATTCGATATGATGAAATTTGATTATTTGGCAGTATTTTGCCAAAAGCTAAGTGGAAAAAAGATGATTACCAACCTTAGATAAAGTTTTCGATTTATTGGTAAACTTTATTAGTAGAGTCAGCTTTGAATGTTATGGCATAGTAGGAAGTATATGTATTAGCACATATGAAATGTACATTTTTCAAACAAACATTGTTGTTTAAATTTGCATCATTTGAAAAAATGTGGTTATTTTCTTTTTCACTCCACTCTTCATGTCATATTTTTCCAAGTCACTAACGTTCTCTTATGATGTGGTTTTGACGTTGAACCATTTCTCATCTCTGAATGATCTGCAATGTTCTAAAGTCAAATTATAAAGTTACTTATATGTCAGCTGCGCTGGTAATTCAGGGGAACTAACGTTATGAAATTATTTATTTTCAAAATATATTTTTTTCCCATTCACGATTTGATTTACGTACACATTAGCGATAAAATTTGTTTACGTTACGCACTTACTAAACTAAAAAAAATATGTTCCGTATGAAAATTTCTAGTGAAAGTTTGTACACGGAATATTTTTTTCTTGTACGAAACTGCGAACGCACGGTGCGCATATTCTCATTCATTTTATCCGTAAACAGCCTCTTTTCATTTTCATTGATTTTTTTTAAAGAGTCTGTTCATGGATAAAATGAATGAAAGCATACGCACCGTGGGTGAGCAGTTTATTAAAAGAAAAAAATATTCCGTGTCCAAACTTT
>JANSTP010026679.1:0-25740 GCA_025330745.1 Cladonema radiatum
ACCAAAATGGTACCAAATTGTTCACAAAGGGTTGTTATAATAATGTACCAAGTTTCATCGTAATTGGATTAGTAGTTTAGAAGTTCTAGAGGGGGGCGGAATCCACCCCTCCCCCTGGCTTATTTGAGACCTCAAAAGCCCGGCCTGAATAGGGTTAAAATATTCTTCCTGTTGTCTATTGGAAACACTACCTGAATTTAGTGTCTGCTGTTCACACATTGTTTGGAGATTCAATTACAAGCACAATGTTAGAGGAAGGGTCTGTTCAGTTGGAAGAAGTTTATCGTAACTTTTGTGTTCTGTATGGTGAACAGTAATAGTTTAGTGATTGCTTTCGTCAGTAAACTGTTCATTGTAATTTTATTTTAAATAATATGCATATATTTACACGTTTCCAATTCATGTGAGCATTATCATAGAAATTAACCAAGGAAGATGTGGCTTAAATGTTCTCAACTGGGGGCCTTTGTGGCGAATTGGGGGCCAATGTGGTCCTGGTGCCAATGTGGTCCTGGTCATGTTTATGGTTTGAGATATTAAATGGAGAATAATGAAGCATTTCTATGGCACCAAAAGCTCTTGCATGCAGGTATTGCATCTTTAGTTTCAAATCCCCAATAACACTTTTTCCCAAAATAATTGTGGATATGTCTTTGTCAATATATTATGGCAGTAGAGTCAGTTTTCTTTTTTAAAAAATTATTATTATGTGAAATTACAAGGCTGTTGCCAAGGGTAGCAAGGCACTTTAACAGGTGTAAATACTTTTATATTTGAGACTGAGAACTGGAATCTCATCTTTCTTACTTTTATCAGTGTTGGACCAATGGCTCTATAATCCCATGTCTCTAGGTTGTTTATTGCATTTTATACTGCAAATTGAAAAGGGCGTTGTACACAGTGGTTTTCTTTATCTAAAATGAAGAGCGGTTTTATTTTCTCTTGGTTTATTCCTGTTAGTTTGTTTTTATGTGAATCACTACTTTTTATGCGAATCACAAGTTTTACCTTTCTGCACTTTCTTAGATCGTAAAATTTTTGAATGCAACAAAGAATTTGCACTTACTTACGGAATCTAGATAAACAAGTGCCATGAAAGATTTACTGAGTAAAAAAAAAGAAAGTAAAGCAATAGTTTTCTACTAATTTTAGTAAATCGTTTTTACCTAAAGTTTAGAGCTGACCTTGTGCTCAATGGTCTTTCAAATATTTCTGACAACTTTAACAAATTTTTTTGAGTGTTAGATTGAGGTTTTCAAATGTTTTCTTATATTACAAGACTCATTTTAAGCACTGTGTAGATCTCAAAAATGGGAAAAGATATCAGTGGAATGCTTTCTTGCTGGTGTTGGTATTTTGTATGTCCCAAATAATTTAAACATTCAGGCCCGTAGGAATCGGGGAGCCCCCCAATAATTTTCCTATCAAAATTTTAATGTATGGAGAGTTTCTATGGAACGATTGAAGTTTGATTCAATAATTATCCCTTAATTAATCCTGGAAGATATTAAGATGCTTACCTAAACGAGTGATTTCTGCAAAGTATCACTCTAGAGACATTTTTATAATGTATTAAATTATGCAAACATTAAATGCAAGGTGAACTGCAATAGCAAAGTATTTGAAATCGCATTTATGGGTTGTTCATATGAGATGAACTGGTCCTGCAAAGTGGGCTAGATCGCTAAATTGAGATAAACTATGGCTTGCTTTCACATGAATGTTTTTGATCTCCCTGCTGTCGGCTTACACAAATCAATACACGGTTTGATGGAACATTTTGATATGATTAAGTATGCGTAAATCACGATGCCAAACAGTTTTCAGGACGACTTTATCATTTTCCATAAGACCTTCTGATATTTTCTTTTGAGAGTAAGGTTCTATCAAATATACCTGACAGGTTTAAAAGACCCGTAATACGCTTTCTTAGTTATCAATATATTTTTAAACTATTAAAAGTTGTGTTCCGCCTAAGAGGGGATGGGGGTTGCTTGGTGTCAAGAAAGGTAGCCCACTTAACAAATGCTTCTCATAGCTATTGGGCTAACTTGTATGAAAATTTGTTGTTGAATATTACTAAGAAGTTGGGAAATTCTAAAAGGTGAATTAGCCCAGGCCCAGATAAAACGACGCCAATCTCAGATTAGCTGTCAGTAAAAAAAATAATGCTAAGATTCGAATTGTCGGAGACAAAGCAATGAATCAGTTTTTCAATATCTATGGAAAAACTATCCGAATAAAATTTTTTTAGTGAATTTTGATTCGTTATGACCCTTTCTGTGACTAATCATCCGTTCATATTACAACTTAATTTCGGTGTAAAATAGCTGAAATAGCAGTTTTAGGGAGACTAGATATTAAAAACTCGTTCCTACGGGCCTGACATTGGGTTGTTAAAAAAGCATTGTTGTTGCGATGAGATATTCAAAAAATACAACCGAATTAAATGGAAAGGTATCATGTTCTCTGGGAAAGAATATTTAAGAGCTTTACAGACAATCAATTATGCTACTATTATTAGCATCAATGGAACTGAGAGACAAATATTCATCACTTTATACTGGCTGTAAAAACAAATCGTTTATTTTTAGCTATAATAGAATATGTATCAAAAAGAAACAGTTTGTTTGCTCTAGTTGATCCTAGCGGGTTCTGTTTTTATATTATTTCTTTTACTTCTTCAGAAAAATGATTTTAAGTTAATTTTCAAACTTTTTGTACTTCAAAATCTCCAAAACTAAATTTTGTAAGCTATGCAGGCAACAGTTTCGACGAAAAGCAGTAAAAACATCATGTATATACTATAAAGCAATTAACATGTAGCTACAATAAATGTCCTGTTGACATCTACTGTAAACTAGCTGGATGACAGAGAAAAAGACTAAAATTATGTATTTACTTTGGGACATAACACTGTGAAAGGTCTTCAGTGAAATCACTAAAAAAAGAACTGCATACTACCTAACTAGCTTTATCTTCTCTCTTTTACACAGTACAAAGGGTAGCACAGCTTATCTACACAAAACTCATATTGGCAAAAAGCTGAAATTAGCTAGCTGCTAATATTGCCAAGAGTAGCTTTACTTTACCTCTTTTGTACCTCTCCACTTTAAGAATTATGGACTAGAAAATGTGAAAATGTAGCTTTGAATAAAGTTCTTGCTTGTAAGCTTACACCACTTTCCTTCAAACTACTTTGAAAGACGCAAAATCCGTAGAACGTTGCTTCTGAATATCAAAATAACATCAAAAGAGGAGGATCTTTATACGCCCTGATTAGGCAAGGGGGTCAAAGAATGTGTAGAGTTTCTTCGGCGAATTCAAAAAATCAACAAAACAGGAGGGCTCTTGCTGAATCCGGGTGTTGTTTTGCCTGATGTGGGTGGCTCAAATTTGGCCATATTCCCTTATGTGGGTGTTAATACAACAGGCAAAATCTACTATATTCAGGGATGACAGGACGAGGATTTGAAAAGAATACAAGAACAACAAAGAGACATTTTTTCAACTCGGTATCTATCAAAAAGAAATGAATTAATCTCCAGAAAAGAATTACCCAAGAGTATTAGGTTTGAATGGATTTAAACTTTTAGGAAAAGTTTCATAATAATTTTTACTGGAGGGTCAGTTGCCCTATTTGACCCCCTCTGGATACGGCCCTGTGATTTGTGCGTACTCTGCGTATGGTAATGGAAATTAAGCTTCATCTCCCTGAGCCAGCAAAACTTGTCTCAGCAACTTTTTTGAAATTGGCAATGACCTCCTGAGTGCAGTGATCTTGAATTAACAAATTTTCATTTTTTCGCTCTCTCATCTGCTGCAATCATGAAAAACTATATTATTATCAAGAAAATTCAGCGAATAAAAGATAAAAAATATACGCGTTAATGTATCCTTTGTAAAGCATTTTAGGATGCAAGTAAATCATCCAATTTTAAGCTGATAGCTTGGGTGTCTAGGTTCTTCAAGCCGGCAAAAATTGAACAACTCTTGAGAAACGTCAAAAAAGTTTTCACGGCATAATCTTTTGTTTTAAATGCGGAGGGTGACACATGGGGTGTCCGAATTTCAGTTGGCAAACTCATGCGTACTCATGCGTTGGCAAACACACGAACAATTTGACCACATCAAATTTATTCGAGAAAGATACTAAATCGAAAGTGAGATTTCACATTCTTTAAAGTTTGTTTGTGTAGTTTTTAGGCCAAATAATTGTCCTAAAAATATGGATTGGTTATAAAAGAGGGTTAGCTTCATAACGAAGCCCAAAATTATGCCCAAAATGCACTATTGCTGCAAGATATTGCTAACATTCAAGTTGATCAAACAACTGTTATTTCTGCTGGTACTAAATTATTTGTAAGTATTTACAATGGATGTGAAGGAGATACACTGAGGAAGCTGAGGTAAATACAAGTATTTTCTTATTAAAACTCATGTCATAATTAACATTGACCTTAATTCCTAAAATTTTTTGTTCCACAAAAGATTTTTGAAATTTCTTGATATGGCATCGAAGGGAGAAATTGTTCCTGAAAAGTTGCCCCCAACTCAAAGTTCGGCCGCTTCTCATAGTTTACGAGCGCATCTACAAATTGTAGAATGGGAAACATTGAAGACTACATTAAACTACATTAAATCCAAGACACTGGGGTTGGAAACTTGAAGATAATAGCTATAGACCCATACCTTCTGAAAAAGATGTTGCTCCAAATAATCTGCTAAATTTTGTGAGGTGTAAATGTAAAGCGAATAGCGAAACAGCAAGGTGCTCCTGTCGAAAGTATGGTTTGAAATGTGTTCCCGCATGTGGCTACTGCAGAAGAGATTGTGCAAATACTGAGGCATGAATAATAGAAACAAAACTTTTTTCTGTTTCTTTTGTTATGACATACAAACCTAATAACACCCCTGATTAAGTGGCCCGGTGAAACCCTGGCCCGGTGTGTTTTTGACCCCAATTCTTGAAGCCCGCTAACTTTTTCTGAAAAAATGTCCCGCCCGGTTGAAAATTAGAAATTTCAGGTAGCCCAGTAAAATAACGCTAAAAAATTTACCCGGCCCACCAAAAAATATCCCCAATTTTACCTATCCAAGCTATTCTAAAGTGTGTGCCTGGTGGAAATGTTCCCAGTTTTTGACAGCTCGGTGCACTATTTTAAAAATATTCCAGTCTGGTGAGTTTTGGGCACCTCACCCGGCCACTTAGACAAGGATGTCTAATACACAGTATTTTTTTATTTACAATCCATCACGCTTTCGCCTTAGATTATCGATATTGACTTCGACGATTGTGGAAACTTATTCGAAAATATCTTTTCCATGTAAAGCTCACAATAGAAACCTGTTTGCAAAGATTTAGCTTATATATACTTCATGTAATTATTTTCTTATAAAGAAAAAATTAATAAAAGAGCACATAGTTATTTATTCCAAAAAATGAGTAAAGTAGGGGAAAATGAGTAAAATATGGTACAGGAAATTGATGACGTCATCATGAACTGATGACGTCATCATTCTGAAATTCATACAGATACCAAGAAGGAAGACCATAATCTACAATCATGTGCAAAATATATTGGAATGTGATGCATCCTTTTTGCTCCCAACTCCCTTATTACAATGTTGACTTCAATATTACTGATGGACCAACATTGTATTAGGGGGGAGGGGAGAGAAGAGGAAGCATGCTGTTTAATATTTCATAAACTACAAAAGTGTTCCAAATATTTTGCACATGATTGTAGCAACCATTTTTTTTTCAGGAATTAGACATAAAGTAATAAGCTATTTTAAAATGAGTTCAAATTTACTACCAGAGCTGGACAAGAGTTTAATGAGGAAAGTATATGTGATAACATATAGCCAGGTGGACAGACAGAAGGCTGAAACTTTGCCAACCTTGTAATTGAGGCGTTCGATCAAAAACACAAGGGAAAAGTTAGAGTCATGCACTGGGCAGTCTGCAGGGAATTGCATCAAGATGGTGGCATTCACTACCATATGTGCCTTAAATTTTCAAACAACAAAAGGTGGTTTGAAGCAAAAAAGTATTTACACGAAAAATACAGAATAAGCTTACATTTCAGCGAAGGACATTGCAATTACATCACTGCGTATAGATACATATGCAAATCTGATAAAAATGTAATACATAGCATACCACATCCTGATCTTAATTTAAGCGAGTCACCTGGAACAAGTGCTGCCAGTAAAGTTATTATGAGTAAACGCAAGTCAACAAACTCAGAAAACAATCTAAGTGGTAAGCGTAAACGCTTGAGTAAATCTGATATCATGGAGGTAATCAAAAACAAAAATATTGAAAACGAAACACAATTTTACGCACTGGCAGCGGAACAAAACGAAGGCTTTACAGAGTTAAAAGATTTCATCGCGAACAATCCTACAAAAATAATTGAGGAGCTCATTTTAAAAGTCCAAAAATTGGATAATGCAAAAGTAACTTTGAATCGGCAAAAGCAGAATCGTATGGAAAGGCTCCAACATTTCATGCAAACCGAATGTATTCCAGAATGTATTAACAAAATGTGGCTAACCATGGCTCTTGAAATTTTACGGAACAATCGTATTAATAAATTTGTGTTTGCTGAGGCCGTGAGGTCCTTATTCGAAAAGGGCAGGGGAAAAGGGCGGAACATAATCATAACAGGTCCATCCAACTGCGGCAAGACGTTCCTCCTAAATCCTCTGAATTTGGTGTTTGATGTATTTAGTAACCCCTCCAATGCAAAATATGCGTTTGTCGGTGCTCAGAATTCTGAGATCATATTTTTAAATGATCTACGCTGGAACCAAGACATGATATCTTGGGCAGATTTTCTAAATTTGTTAGAGGGCCAGACTGTCCGAATTGCTGCCTGGAAATCACATTACGCTCAAGATCCTGTTCTTACCCACGACACACCTGTATTTGCTACAAGCATCAACATGATAAAATTTAGTGGGAGAACACTTAATGAAGAGGGAGAAAATGCAATGATGGAGGCTCGGTGGAGAAGATTTGAGTTTTCTTCGAAAATTCCAGAAACCGATCAAAAGGAGCAACAACCATGTCCGAAGTGTTTTGCAGAACTTGTTTTTATGGGGCATGATTAAAAGAGAAAAACTACTTTGCAGCATTTGTTGGAGCAGCAATGATTATGTTCGGTGAGAAACTACAAAGAAATAGTCTCAGTATTTGGTTCGTTTTAAGTGACAAGCATATACAAAAAATTGTTTTATTTAGCCCAATATTTTATTTTTCAGATACTCGAAAGAACTTTGTACAATAGGAACCACGAGTAACACATGGGTAACACACGGGTAACACACAAGTAACAGTTGTAAAATAAGACTATCAAGCACCAAATGTACCAATATCAAACGGATAACACGGGTAACGGTATTTTATTAAAAAGTTTGAAATATACTTTTTTTAAATTTCCACCGCTACCTGTGTTACCCGTTGAAAAAAGGCAAGTTTATTTGAGAACTCCATATTAATTGGTGTTACCCGCAGTGTTACCGGTAGTATTACCCGAGTGTTACCCATCATAGAGACATTTTGCTTGTATTAGTTTATTGATTTTTGTTTTTCCGACAGAGATGACTTATTCTTGTTGTGCCATTTTTGTGGTTCTAAATTTATTGTAAACCTCCAGCCACCAGCAAACACACACACACACACACACACACACAAAGCTCAATAAAAAGTAGCCCCACTTACATATATACATGTTGAGAAGTGCCCATATAATATACAGGGACATGGACTATGAAAACAAAACTCAGTACTTTGAACGTTCTCCATTTGTTCGCACAATTTCTTTTAGCCTTTTTGGCATGGATTCTATGGTCCGGTCTATAATATCAACTGGGTAATTCAGGGTTGTTGTAATAATACGTTTGCAAAATTGCCTGAAAGACTCTTTAACAATACCCCTTCACTTGGCATCCTTCTGCAGCTTTTTGCCAATTAAATGAAACACGTTCTCAATTGGATTTAAATCCGGAGATCGCGGTGGGATGTGAAAAACACGACAACCAATCTCGTCCATGGCTCGGTTCGCTGCAGCTGAATTTTGAGATCGGTCTCCATCTTGCAAAAATAATCTGCCTTTCTTATTATTACCTCTGGCAAATAATGTAGGAAACTTGTCCTTCAGAAAGGATGAAAACTTTTCCCCATTAATGTGACCTTCATAGGGTTCGCACGAAATGACCCCTTTTCCATGAGCTATGGCAACAAAGAAACGTGCCATTTTGCCGCCTGTCCCCTCCTTCTTACCTTTTGCGAGACATAATCTTGACAAACCTTCCCCTCTCTTTCTCCAAACTCGAGTTCTATTAGTTTTAGCAGTTCTGCATGGGTTAGATTTGTGGGCCCATCCAGTGCCGTCGAAATAAAATGATATTGCTTTCTCCCAAAAGTCTGCCGGTAAAACGCTCAAACACTTTTTGGCAAACTTTGTACGCTTCTCCAAATCTTCTTCACTCATTTGCCCCTTTCGACGACATTGGTAGCAACCATAACCATTTTTTCTTAAACATCTACGGAGCGTGCTGTTTGAAACATGATTTAATTGAGCTTTCTCTTGAATATCTTTAGAAGTAAACGTAACACCATTATCTCTCAGAGAATGCAAACTTTCAATCATTAGTTTCTCGCCTGCGTTGTCAATTTTTTTTGGTCTTCCTTTGTTGAATTTTCTTTTGACGTTCTTCGGACTGTTCATAGGTTTTCTGGCATGGCGAAAAATGGTTGTCTTGGGATAATCATCTCCATATTCTTTAACAAGATCTGCAATTGATATGTTGAATTTTTGATGCTTTATCCTTATTTCCAAAGAGATTTCCAGTGGCATTGGTTTGTATGTCATTGGCCTCATTTTTGGGTATATTTATATTTATGCTTTTCTATATTTTCTTATTTTCCTGAAAAAGACACATGGAGTTCATACAGTATGAAAAAAGGGCCTGCACATGTTAAAATAGCATACTAAGAATTTAAAGCCAAAATACCTTCAAAAACAATCCCATTGAGACAGTTCAGTACAAGTTTAATAAAAATATCACAATGTACATACTTCCCAGCTTCCAGATACAATCATGTGCAAAATGTATTGGAATGTGATGCATCCTTTTTGCTCCCCACTCCCCTATTACAATGTTGACTTCAATATTACTGATGGACCAACATTGTATTAGGGGGGAGGGGAGAGAAGAGGAAGCATGCTGTTTAATATTTCATATTTAATATTTAATATTTTCATTTCATACAAAAGTGTTCCAAATATCTTGCACATGATTGTAGGAAATAATAAAATAATACTGATAGTCATGGTATTATCTAAATTTTAAATGGATACATACTTTAGAAAAAACCTATCGGATATAGCTATTCAAATATGGGAATATTTATAGAAAATCGGATTTTCAAACATCTGGAAACATGGGTCTATATCTTCACTTCAGAAAGGTGGCGAGAGGTGGGGTTTTAGGAAGTTGTTCTATATGGTCTTAGCAACATTTTAAGCCCTGGTTCAGCTTTGAACAAATTAGTTCACACTTTGCTCCTTCAACCCCTGCACTATCCACGATATTGTTTGTCGTAATGTGTAATGGTTGGAAATAGAAATCGTTCAAGTCGTTTACATTGGCTAATGCATTTGAATCCAAATCCAGTTTCTTGTTGAACTTGAACCAAATCTCGAGGATTTTCTTTGCTTGCTCGGCATTCTTTTGAGTTCTGTGATAGAATTTTGGCATATGCTGTCGGTATTAAAAGAGAAAAGATCTTAACAAAGATTTATGTAAAGGAAATCTTACAGATGAGTTGTTTGCTGATACCATATGTCTTTCAAAGTCATCGAGTGGCAACTCTGCATTTTCATAGTGATATTTGTCTGACTTTTTTAAAGTTCTTTGACATCGAAATTTTCGAATAGAGAACAAGAGTAACCTTTACGTTATCGGCTATTTCCGTCCCTTCCTTTGTGGGCTAACTATATGGGCTGCAAAATGTCGTACCTAAAGTCATGGCTTCATGAAGCTGAAAGACGCCAGCATATTCCAGAACATCGCTAGGCTTTAGGACGCAACTATATTATATTAACTATATTATGTGTCTTTTAGGACGCCATTATATTATAAGACGTCACCATATTCTAACACACCACAATTCCTAGGACACCACCGTATTTTAGGATGTCACTATATTCTAAGACGCCACTATATCCTAAGATGCCACCATTCATTATCCTTATTTGCTCGTCAAGTAATTTTTCTAGTGCCTGGACAAGTTTTCTGCTGTGTAGAATTAGAAAACAATTTTGAAACATTCATTTATTACACATTTATTACATATAACCGATGAGTTAAAGAAAATCCATTTTTAAAGTTTTCTATTTATTTATTACTCATCTCTTTTTATTATGATCTAATTAGGCCTAACCCTAAGTCCGATTAGGCAACTCCTTGTCTTGTAATTATCTTAATTCGCATAGCACCATATATACTGCTTACTTTTAGAGGCCAGGATAATTCATGTGGTAATTGGTGAGAATAAACTGCAAGACTTTTCAGAACATACACTCCCTTCATCTAAATAATTTTTTGCTCGATATTGTAATCGTAATAAGTGACCCGTTCAAAGTTCATTAAAATTGTTGCTCATATACTTGTTTACAAGCGCAGGAAAAAATTGGGTGAAAGTGAGAAGTTTTCAGATTTTGACTAGTCATTGAACATGCCATTTTTGAATGACGAAATTCTGATTCTTTTTACTGAAGTAATATATTTTAATAAACAAATTTACAGCTGTCCTTTTCAGCCGGAGGTTGGTTGAAAAAGAGTAACCAAAACATATTTGAACACAAAAACTGCTGACAAATGAGTTTGTCAGTATAGAAAAATGTATACAGGTATTTGCAATAAAAATATACACACAATAGTAAATATATCTATGCTTAATTCAGAATTTCTATTTCATTGTTTGTAAAAGGTTTACACAAGTCATCATTTTTACGAAATCTTTTTTCAAACTCTCCACTCTCAGAACTGTTAAAATTGATTGTTAATAATTCGATGAGGACTCTGTTTATACTCCTAAAAACAGACTCAGACTTTTCACCCATTCTCCCAAGAGCCCAAAACTGATTTAGATCAATCGTGCGATAAATTGCTGTCTTGTGAAGTAAAAATATATCCTTTAAATTATATCTTAGGGTGCAGAGTTATACGGAAAAAGTTCAAAATTTTTCCAACCTTTTTGACCACGATTGTAAAACATTTAGTAGTTTGTATTCAATAAAAAATTGATACCTCCATATTAAACAACAGATTGAAACGTTTCCCCTTTCATTTTCTTTTTACTCTAACTTCGCAGATTTCTAAAGCTTTTATAACGGAAAAATCCTCGCTCAACCTAAGTGGATTATCATATTTTGAAAAAACAGTTTAACTAGTTATGTGGTTGTATTGAGGGGGAGGAGGTAAGCATAGTTTTTCTTGTTTTTCTCAAGTTAAGACGATTGCTTTCAGTTTCTGAAAAGAAAACAGCATTATTTATTTGTGCTAGTGATAACACCTCTCGGGTATAGCAGACTATGGATATGAATATGATATGGATATGATATGACGGAACAAATGAAATCTTAAAAGCCCCTTTTGAATTGCAGTAATTGATAAAAAGCAAGAACAAAAACAGCAATTCTCTTGAACTTCACCTTTTTAAGCAACAAAATATTGGGGTAAAAAGCTATAAAACAAACTAAAAGCATCATGTCCCAGAGTACCAAAAATAATAGCATCATTTCAAATGCACATCTTTATGACTACGTTTGTGTCCATATCAAATTTGCAGCACACACCATTTTTTTGTTTTCAAAGGACATCGTAAACAAGCAAATTTTGAATAGTAACGTTTTTGTCAGCAATCTAAAATAAAAAACTAAAGTATCATAGGTTTTCTATTTATACACTGACGATTATGAATGCAAATGTTAAAAAAACTAATTTCACATTAATTCTTCACTGATATAAGCATAGCTTGCAGTATATATAGCTTTTAGAGGCTTACATTGTGCTAAAACGAATAAAAGAAAAACTCACTTTTATTTTTGAGCCCAGAAAACTGGAACAAACAAAAGGTCAATCCGAAAAAGAAGAAAGTGTCAATGCTTTTTTTTTTTTTTACACATAAGGTCTTAATACCTTGCTTCCTGTGAAAATGGCACTAAAAATGTACAATTACCACCATAGTTTAAATTGAACTGTTACCCAGTTTTCTTTGACTACACTGAAATAAACCCATATGAGGCCAGAGGTATTCTTAAACAGATTTTATTAAGCAAATATATGTTTTTAGACTGCATTTTATCAGATTAAGAAAGAAAAAAAATTATTTTGGCACACAGTCATTTAATTTCCTCGTATTTCCATGTTCCCATTTGGGAACATTGGTCGATCTGGACAAGAAAAAATTAAAAAGCAATTTCAGTCTTATTTTTGTCTTAATCCACTATTAACTTCTCTATGATAAAAAATCTAGTTGGCTCTTCGAAAAACAGTTTCAAAAGGACTAAATCCTCTTTATTTACAATACTATTCACTATGATGTAAAGGAAAGCATTCTTATGGAGTCTGACGTTACAGGCTTCACACATCAATCGACAATTTTTTTTACTATATTTACAACGTCCTTGTTTTGCTGAAAATAAAAAATGCCCATTTGTATCTTTTGATAGCATTTTAGGGATACTACTATTCCCTCTTGGTGCCTTTCTATCAACAGTAGAGTACTGATAAACTAGGTTGCGAAGAAATTGTAATTGGCTTTGCTTGTTGTTCGGATTGAAACGATTATACACTCAGAAGCTTGCAACTTGCAGAATTCGAACGAGATTGATGAGTTGAGTCCAGTACCATTTCTTACCACCTATGCATGGCCTCAAATTATTTAGAAAGCCATCAAGTTGATCAACACCACCCATGTAGGCATTGCACATGCGAATCGAATTGGACTGACCAACTTCTAAACAAGATTTTTTAGCCCAGCTGAATCTACTGCATGTATTCATTGGCTCATGAGTTTGATGATTCGATGCCAAAATGACTGGCTTATTGTCGACCCATTGCACTACACAGATACTTTCAGTAATGCAAATTTCCATTTCACCGCGCTCTCGTTTTTACATTTCTTTCGAAGAAGGAAATGGGGCACCTGGCACTCTGTTTGCTCTTATTGTTCTAGTAGCACAAATATTTTTTTCACGCAATTCTTCAAGTAATTGCAAAGAGGTGAAGAAATTATGACATCATGATATTTCCCATCATATGCTACCTCAAGAAGATCTTTGACTACTCGAGCACCTAATGGACCTTCATTTAAGCTATTACTTTTCCCCTGATATGGTATGAGCTTGAATGGGTATCCGTCATTTGAACACATAACCCAGTTTTTGAAACCAAATCTAATAGGTTTACCTGGAAATAAAAACAAAATAATGATGTCCAATAATAGCTGGAAATGACAATTCACGTGGGAAAAGCCAATAAAAGACTTTTTGTGGAATGAAGTTATTGACAAAAACATTTGTATTCACAAAGTACATTTTTAGGAACTCATGTAAAAATCAACAATTTACCTCTGATGAACATTTTGCAAGAGTGTCGTCCAAAATAAGGCACCATTTGTTCGTCAATACTGAGATGGTCAGGAAAAACACCAAATTGGACAAGCTTTTGCTTAACAATATCAAATGAGGGACGCAATTTAGCCCACTTATCATTTTCAGCAAAGGCATTGTTATCACAAACATGAAAGTACGACTTGACTTTTCTAAACTTGTTTCTTGGCATTAACTCTCGAATAAAAGAGCAGGAAACGTCTTCATCAAGGGACCAAAATAAATTAAATTGAGGCCGTGTGATGTAACATGATACACTCATAATGGTTATGAAGTCCCAAAGATCAAATCTGTCGACATCAAAAGAGGGATCGTTTTTCTGTGCTGCATATTATTTTGTGCTTTGTAGAAACAAGTTCTCGACTTCAATATCAAAGTAATGCTTAAAAACTTTAAGCTCAGAAAATCCAACTAATTCAGCATGTTCATCTGCCAAAACAAAGTTATCCAAGTCATCGTCCCATTCTTTGAATGTTGCTGATCCACGACTCCATCTCCTGTAATTTAATATTCTATTTCTAATAAGACATATTAACAAAGTTAACAAAAATGTTCAACATTGACAACTAATGTTCAATATTTATAGTATCAAAGAAAATTAAAAATTAATCAAGCTAACCTATGATTCTTATTTCTTTATGTTGTGTTCAAACCTTCTTCATCATCACTCTCCCAAGAATCACTATCATTTCTATGCACTTCAAGCGTGCCAGCCACATCCCTGGGTAAATCCATATTGCCAACCCATCCAACGTCATCATCATCTGCTTCTTCGTCAGTTCCATGGCCATTTGTTGGTGGAGGGAGGAGAACTAGATCTTGTTCAGATGTATGTGAAAAGCTTTCACAAGCAGCAATTGCTGCACTCAAAGTTGAGAAAGCATTTCTCTCCATTTTTTCATTAAAGCTAAGTTTTCAGACTGTATTTTATCACTATAATAAAGCAAACGACTATTGATCAGAAGAGCCAATGTTCCCATTTGGGAACATCAAATTTATGGCATTCTGGAAGTCAAAACAAATGCAATTGAGATGAAATATCATACAAATAGTATCAAAATACATATAAACTTTTCAAAGAACAATATTTGAGCATTTTTTGAGATTATGTTTTTTAGTACTGGGACCAAAAACATGTAAGCCAAAAATTACTCAATTTTGGATAGTTTGGGTCCCATTTGCCCAAATGCCAAATACAAAAAAATACATATATTTAACTCTAAATGATAGATCTACTTGGCCTTAATTCTGAAACTAAGAATTGTTGAAAAAAAAATAGTATTAAGGACACTAGGGGCATATTTTATACATGTTCCCAAATGAGAACATTGGACTCTAGTTGAGGATTAAATTTATGTTACTTCCCTAGATCTAGCTTCCTAGTATCTCATCTTTTTCGACATTTGTGCTGTGCACAAAGTTTGAAAATTCCACAGACTTTCTTGGAGATTTGTGTGAGTTATACTTTTTTTGTTACAATTGTTAGATTGAGTTTACTCTAGATTTTTTCTGGAATCAGGGTGGCTTTTTGTGAAATTGCTGAGAATATAGTTAACTTTAGGTGCAACAGTTGTCAAATTTAGCCATTTTGGTGCAATATGATCTTCTGATGGGTGTAATACACACCCCAAACACAATACGAAGCTACACTCCCAATAGTCTAGCGTAGCTAAACTCTTTTTTCTTCTGCGATGTTTTAGTCTTATAAATTGATGAAACAAATTCATGAAAGGGCGAGAAAAGAGTCTAGAACAACCCAACCAAACATCTCTAAATATGTTGCCTCCAAAATCGGAAGAAAACTTTTTCATTGGTTGATAAAACAATGGCATAGACAGTGGCGGGACGTGCCTTCATTGTGTCTGGTGGCAAAAACAGGATTTTGCGTCCCTTTCTGTGTTTGAACTCGTTTTTTCTCTTATTTTAAGCTATTCAAAGCAAAAGGGCGCCCCCTTAAGGTCCTGCGCCCGGGGGCGCACCCCTCTTCTCACCCCCGGTTGTGTCGCCACTGGACATGGTTAATTGACGGATTGAAAAAAAGCTTCCAAGGAAAAAAGATCACAAAATAAAAATCATCCAATGGTTTTGGGAATGAAATAATTACAAAAGAATGTCTTCAGCTGATTGGTTTTTAAAAGTAAGCAAACAATATCTTAATTTTCCTGTCTACGTTGTCCCAAGCTGTTTTTTTCCCAGTGATGAGATGATACTTTTACATTCGACTGAATTTCCTTTTGAAAGAAAAGTGGCTTGGCCTTGGCTACGCGCTAGGCTACACTCCCAAAAGTGAATCTAAAGGCTGAAACTTTTGTACTATGCAGGAATGTAGACAGAGTGTACCATGATATCACTATGATAAACTTTTTAATATGATGATTTGAAGAAGTTCAATTTAAAACATAAAAAAGGATAGAAAGAAAAATTCGAGAGACAAAAAGTCACGAGAATAATTACCATAAAACTGAAGCTTTCCAGTTACAGGTTTCATTTAAGATTTTCTCCTTCTGCACCCATCTTATGCAACTGAATTTCGCTGTGAATTCATGAAGCTGCATGCACTCGTTCAAAGAGACTTCATAAATTTGGACGGAATAATTGCATGACTATCCAATTGTACTTTGCACTTGGAATTATGAGTTTGTTGGCTTTCATGTTATTGGATTTCATTCAATCACTTAAATATCGAAGATCACAATTAATTTTTCTAACTAGAGATTTATACGATCTGTCACACAAGACAAGACTAGTTGCTTAATGCTCCTTTTACAGCAAGAGATCTCCTGAAACAATCCGAGCTACTAACCGTAAGGTCCCCTCCCTGACTAACGGGTGGTGATCTCACATTGGATTTTTCAAAACGTTTGGATACTTAGGGAACAGAATCAGATTTTTTATTGGCATTTTTAATAAATTTTGATCCCATGCTTGAGTCTATCCCTACCTTTTTCCCAAAGCTACTTTGTTTTTGTACCAATATAAAGAAAAAAAAATTTACTTTATGCGATGTAGCTATGAATGACCAGTGTTTATTTTACTTTTTCTATTTTTGCTTTTTTTTATATAATTTTGTTGACTTTAATTAGCATACTTTGTAAATTTGTACATGTATAGCTACTTTGTAACTTTTCTTGCAACTGTAACAAGAATCATCGTTGCCTTTTCTAATGTGACCTTTCTCAGGACATGCCCTATTACCGCAAAGGGAGGGAATGCATTTGCCCTGAGATTCGCCTATATTTGTCTGAAGGCATTCACTCCCTGACTCAAGGGTCTAGTCTCCATGAGAAGTATATTGGAACTTTACTTAGTTTTAATGTTCAGCTTTCGATCTCCTTGTTCTTTCTATCTTGACTCGTAATCTGCTTGGGAGTTCCAAACCTCTGCTACATGCTCCACTGTAATCAAAAGATTCCTTTCCGAAAAATGTCCCCAAATCTCTTAGGATAAAGCTACTACTTGTTGATTGGTTGTTCCAACAATTTTTGCTTTGTAGGACAATGCTACTACATTATCCAACTGAAGGTGTATTGTAGTCAATCTTATTGATTCTGTAAAAGTTTGTATAGCTAAGTGGGCTGCCTTTAATTCCAGAAAATTTGTATGTTCTTTCCTTCTTGGGACGATAAGCCACCTCCTCTGCTCTCCCGACAAACTGCCCTGCCACATCAGATTGAATTGTCAATGATGGGGTACTTAGGGTTACATCTTGGAAAACCATTGCTTAAATTTAGATTTTAGATCCACAAATCCAATTCCTTCTTCTTAAAAGTGCCCCTCAAAAAGTAACTTGCTCTTTTTAAATTGAAGAGAAATCCAAGATGCTGAATAGGAAAATCCAGGTGTCCCGCAAAATTATCAACTCCTGTTTGATGATTTTATAAGAAAAACATTGTCTGAATAAACAATTATCCGACCGTTTAATCATCTTATCTTTGCAATTGGTATTTTCTTTAATTTCGTACATAGCCGGAGTTGAGGCCAGACAAAATCAAAGGCAAAGAAGCTGGTAAAATTTTCCTTGCCATTTCAAACCCCAAGACTTTTTGATCATTTTTCGAGAGGAACTACAAAATAAGCGTCCTGAAGTTTATTTTGACTATTTTGCAAATGGAGCCTCCTTCCTGTAGTCATTCTTTTAGCAAATGAAGACCCTCCATCTTGAAATGTTGATATTGAATGAAGGAGTTCAGGAATTTCAAGTTGATGACTTGTCTTTGACCACCATCGTTATAAAAATTTATAGTTTTCATTATAAAACTTGAGCTTTAACAACTATTTCCTGATGATGCACTACATTTGCTGCTCTTTTTTGCAGCATAGCCCTCACCTCTTCCCCAACCAGGGACTGTCATTCATGGCCATGCTCACTGATGTTTGATTCCTGATATTTAGATAAGGTTGTAAGAGGAAAACGATTTTAAAACGCTGAACTATTTGCAAAATTGTTTTGTCATTTGTGAGATTCTGGCAATTTTCCAGAAAATATTTCAACCTGCCCGCCAGAGGAAACATTGGGATTTCAATTCTAGTACTGAAAGAAGGCCTTCTTTTTCTGTCTGAAAAATTTGAGGAAGAAAGGGAAAACTTACCTCCTCTGAGTTTGTTGCCAAAATAGTATCATTTGTTGTATGTATCTTCGCCCACACCTGTTCCTGTGGTAAATGGTCCCTCTAAAGAGCAGTCCAAAAGACTACTTGGGACTATCAGGCCTGAAAAACGTTTTTTGAATCGGATTTTGCTTTGAAATCTTTTGCTTTGCTTTTCCAAACAGCTTGTTGGACTGCTCCTCTTTTAAAACAGCTTCATTATCTGGTAACATTGCTTTTGATTTCTTTAGATCACCTAATAGTCTGTCCAAAAGCCTACATCTATGGTAATATGTCGCTCTTTTGGAAGCTTGTGCAACGATAGTGATAACTTGCCCAAACATGAGACATATCTGTCTTGGACGTTCTCAATCTTTTGTAACAGCTTGCTTTTCAATGACATCCTCAAGATCCTGATGTTTATAGATACTAACCTTCTCTTCTTTTACAGCAACCCACAGTGTCGAGAGAAAGCCAAAAATTATTGTGAATCTTGTGCTTAATATTTTGAAACACTTGATCATCAGGTAAAGCTATTTTCTTGTTGCGTTTGGTGATTCATTTGAAAGTAAACATCATACGCTAGGGGTGTTTCTTGATTTTTCCAAAGCGTTTGATACTATCAATCACAATATCTTAATTAAAAAGCTGCGATACTGTGGCATTAAAGGTGTATCATTAACATGGTTCGAAAGCTACTTAGCAGATCGCTAACAATTTATAAGAATAACTTGCATTGTACCAAGAGGAAGAATAACTTGTGGTGTACCACAGAGATCGATTTTAGGTCTTTTCGTAACTGTACTTTTTGTTTGGGGATGCTAAAGTGTAGAATCAAATACCTTATCGGTAAAAAATCCGTCGGCGAAAAGTGACGAATTTTGGACTTAGTGACAAATATTTATTACCGACGAAATTTTTTGCCGGCGAAATTTTTTACCGACAAATTGACATTTTTAGTTTGCACAGTATCATAGGTTTTGGGGTTTAAACACAAATTAGGTTTTGCTGCTACCTATATTTTTGTTTAATTCATGTTGTTAAGTATTGGGAACTAGAATACATAAGTTTGGAGATTATTTTCTTAGTAAAAGTAATAAAAAAATTAAAAAGTTTACAACTATTGTTGTATTACATCTTGCTGGGCAAATAATTTTGCCGGTAAAAAGTGACGAATTTTTGTCTTCGTGACGAATATTTATTAACAACGAAAAGTTTGCCGACGAAATTTTTTACCGACGGATTTTTTACCGATAAGGTAGCCACTCACCATAGTTGGGGGAAAGAAAATTTTTCATTCTTGTAATCTAAAATGGTTATTTCAGCGGGTTTTTTTTGTTTTTTTTTTTTTGTTTTTTTGTTTTGTTTTTCTGTAAATACATGTAAAATTACATTTGACATACCAAGGACGAAAATAAAAAATAAAAGTATTAAAGCAGACAGCATGACACTCACATACCACACAAGACGCCACTTTTGCTGCTTCAAGGATTAAAAACGGAAAAAAAAATAATAATAATAAAACGGCTGGGGAAATGGGGAACTACTACTTGCCATAAAATTAGCATGAAATTATTGATTCAGAAAATCTGAAGCTATCCTTAATGTGCTCTATTGTGTAGATCAATGAACTTGTTCGAACGTTCTCCGAAAATTGAAATTCATGAGCGGATTTTGAGTTGTTAGAGTGAAAACTATGAGTTACAACTACGAGTTACAATTTCTATATCAACTGGCTGAACAACAGATTGATATTTTATTATACACTGGTAAATGGGAAAATCGTTAATTTTATAACTTATATTTTAGAAGGACTAGTTAGTTTGAAGAGTAAGAGATGGAATGTAGCCTAATGTAGCCAAGGTGCTCCTCTTTCACAACACTGTATTTAAAAAAGGTGATGAGGAACAAGTCTATTTTTTGTCATGTTGTAAATCGAATATTGAACGTTCTCATTAAAGAGAAAAGAGTTTAGCTACACTAGACTAGATGAAATTCGATTGGATTGCCAATCTAAAAATATAGCAAAATGCAGGGCAGACGATACCAATTTGAAAGTGAAGGTGGCAGGGGCTTAACATGTCAGCCACCATGGTTGGCCGACGAAGAAAATGTCGGAATTTAGGAGATTTAAAATTTCGGATTTTAACGCCGATTTAGACGACAAAATTATGTCAAATATAAGTTACAAATTAATAGAATGCAGCAAGCCTTTGTGCCATCCGATTAGTTTCGGTTGAACGAGCATTTCTTGTTTTAGCCAGATTAAAGGAACTCAAAATTAGTGTTACTTTCAATGGGTGAGACCTTTTTTGGGTTTCAATGATCAATATTTATTATGTCAAATTTACTCTTAAACCATTAGAAAATGTTAACTGAAGCATCTTCATTCATATATCCTCGGGAATTGTAAGCAATTGGCGATGTATGAAGCCTAAAAAAAAATTATATGACTAGTCACTTTTCCTAAAAGAAGTGCCAATACAAAGTAGAACAAACTATTACTCGAAGCGATTTGATTCTTTTTTTAAGTATGCTTTTGTGAAGACAAAAAAAGATTTACTTGGAAAACTGTTTTTTAGCCCCCCCCTGACCCCCTTTTTGCTTCGAGTCTGATACTTTACGTGAATGATCTTCATAACACCTCTTCTGTATCAAAATTCGTAATGTTTGCTGACGACACCAATGCATGACACAGTCAAAAAAGAACTTCAAAAGGCAAGAGAATGGCTCCTTTGTAATAAATGCTCGCTGAACATCAAGAAGACAAATTATATCTTATTTCACTCAATGAATAGAACATGCAATCTCTCACTGCAACGGCCAAACCTTAAGATAGGTACGGAATGTATTAAAAGCATTTCGAATACCAAGTTCTGAGGAAAAATTATTTAAGAATGTCTTTTATGGGACTACCATATATTTAAAATACTATTTAAACTATTTAAAATACTATTAAAGACTACATAGTATTTAAAATATTGAGAGTAAAATTTAAAAGAATCTGGGAATACTTTATAAAACTAGCTCAACTCTAACGAATAAAAATATGAAAACCTTTACTTCACTTTCATAAACTCATATTTAAATTATGGAAATGTAATCTGGGTAAGTAACTGAGAAACTAAGCTTTACAAAATCAACAGTACTGCAAAACAAGCATCAAAGATTATTTATAAAACTGATAAAACAGCACACTCAGAGCCACTTCTGAAATCATAAGCAATATTAAAACGCTTATAATCACTGCGACCATGAAGCTTCCAAAATTCAAGCCGTTGACTGTTTCGAGGACGCTCTTAGAAAAGTGGATATATATTTTAGCCAATAGGATTTGTAGAGATTATTGCAGGAGAATTTGAATCGCAACATTAATATTTTGACTCCACCCAATTATTGCCAAGGGAAGAATGGATGTCCAAACTTGGCCAATATTTTATTCCAGAATATTGTAGTGTTAATGTTTCTTAATTTATTTTCTTTACTGAAAAAATGTGTCTTGATGATCATTATTGTAATTGCCCTGGCTTAGAATTGGAAACAATCAAATCTAGAGTTAAACCACTAATTAATGGCATTATAGCAAGGTATAAGCAACTAATAACCAATCACCCTTATCTTAAGAGTAATGTCTGATGTAAATACGAGCGTTAGTGCGTTAGTGTTAGTTAGTGCTTCCAATACAAGTGATGATTTTGAATTGTCAAGGACTTATGAACAAGAAATTGTTTCTTTTATGAAACAAGCTTATCATGTTCACCTGTTCGATATCAAACTGCATACTCTGCTGTACGATAATAATTTAGATAAAAATCATTAAAGATCGTCAAATATTTGCAGGGAAATTAATACTGTTTTAAGAAAATATCAAGGGAACGTTTCTTATGAAATATGGGATTATCTTGAAGATAAACTTTTAGAAATGGTCGATTCTTGGAGTGATTTCTGTATTAAAAAATTAATTTTTTGCTCTGCATGCTTTCCTAAAGGCTGGGCAGAACAAAAGGGTGACATATTTCAAGTTGCATTAAAAGCTCTAGCTTTTATCTTTCCTTCAATTTTTATACCAAAAACAAGTGTTGAAGATTTTCTTTGATTTTTATATAGTTTGTTCAGAATAATTTTCTCAATCTATGATAATTCAATCCGTTTTTTCCAATGGTAGCTAATTTTTTCATTCCAGATCTTACTCACCAATCAAATTCAAAGAGACAAGTCTTTTTGAGGAGATTTCTGTCTTTTTTCTTGGGTATTTTGGGCGTATGGAAAAAGAAGACATTCTTTAGTTGTGTCTTCTGTCTTCTTGTAAAAAGTACTTACTGAGTTACGGTGAAATCGAGTTAAAAAACACAAAGGAAAGCATATTGAGCAACAATTTTAACATTTTTTAAGTCTTGTTTAAAGTCATTTTTTAAGTTTTTTAAGTTTTTGAAAGTTGATTAGAAATAACTTGGTTATCTTTTAGCGAAAAGTTTTTATAAAAAAAAAACGAAAAATTAAGCAATATTCAGAAGTTTAAAAAAATGTCACCTTTTTTGGCCACTCTGTATATGCTATTAATGAAAAATTCTTAATACTTGACTTATTCCTACTTATTTCCTTAATTATTCTTAATAGTGCGAAACAACGGTTTTCGCAATGTTTTTTCGCAGATGCTTTTTGAGTTTTTCGAGTTACGCATGCTGTCTACCTTGACTAAGATCTCGGATCTAGAAGGCCTAGGATCTCCCGCATATTTACATTTGCCAACTGTCAAAAACTTATTTAAAAACTTTTTGCAATACAGAGGCGACAATCAAAAAGGTGTGAGATAGAAATACCGATCTTTTTAATTGTTAAACACATTGTTTATTTGATTAATTATCTACAATCCATTATGTCAATTATCATTACAATAGGTTCATATTATGGCAAAGACTTCAAAGAAGCTCTCCGCGTTTCTACTGGGTAAAAGATACTGAAAAAAACTTCTCTAAAATTAAAGAATTCCAGTAAAAACATTTTAAAAATCACTAAATGAAGTATTATAGATTCGAAAATATTCTCACAAACTATAAGACTCTTTACGATGTACGTATGATGAAATAATTCTGTCAGAAAACAATCTATTAAAAAATATTACTACAAACGTGTTCACATATACAAAAAAATAATAATAATAATGATAAAAACTATGAAAAAAAGAACAGTAACAGAATCAGCGACATAGATTTTTGGAGCCGTGCGGCAATGATGTAATTCAGTCTGCTTTCAGATATCGCTTGTTGTCATATGGCGATAGGGAGACTTTGTTCTGTTTGATGGTGTACATTTTTTCATGTTTCATTGATCGAATAGTTTTCATAGAATGGATGAATTTTTGCTCTTCCATCAAACAGTTTTTGTAATCGTCGTGAGAAATGTTTCTTGACGACAGTTTTCTTCATACCCTTCGCCTTTTTCATGGGAAAATCTTCTAGCGGAAGAACTGAGTGCATCTTCGCCCTCAATCCAATAAACTCAACGATAATTTGTCCATTCACCACGTCTTTCATTTTTCCGATGACTTTTCGAAATTTTTTATTCTGCACATTATAGTATCGACTGTCTATCTTATACCCCTAAAAAGTCGAAAAACTGTTTGTCACAATAGAAATAACTATGAACATCATCTGTTCGAATACTGTAAGTTACACTATCGATCTTGAGGTTTCTCCAGAGTAATTCCGCTTGATGTAGTTATAATGAAAGTGACAAGACCAATACTATGAATCCTGAAAAATTAAAAAAATAAATAAATTAATAAATCACTTGAAACTTTCATTGAAATAGTTCAAATAACTAAATACTTCCCAATATATAAGTCGAGTCAACAATAGGTCAGCTTTTGCATGTTCAACCGCAACCAAATTCTTGTTAAAAAATTCAAAATTGTTTGAACGAGGGTTGCGCTGTTAGTTTCCTGAGCTTTTCAGCAGATATAACCAAATCCACAGTTTTTTTATGTCGCAAGATTTTCATGGTTTTCCCTGAATTAATAGGCATTAAAATATTAATCCTTGACTAGAATAATAACTTTGAAGAAAAAACTACACAAGATAAATGGTTACCAAAGACTGTTTTGTTCGTGAGTTTTAAAAAATCTTCGAAAATTGTTCGAAGGAGCAGTTCTCTGGGCTGTGTTGAAATCGATATATTTCTTCAATCATGAAGCTTGATTAAACGTTAAGACTGTGTGTGTGTACCAGAATGAATATTTGTTCATACCATTTGTCAAAAGTAAGTAAATAAATCAATAAATAAAAGCTATAAATTTACCTTGGTGAGTTTCATTCCAAAGCTTAAGTAAAGTGTAAGGTTTCTGTAGTGCACTATATGGTTGGATTTATGAAGATATGAAAACTGGAGATATGCGCTGGAGATATACGCTGGAGATGTGAAAACACTGTTATTGAGAGTGGTACCAATTTTAACAAAGTATGGAGAGCACAACTTTATTCATTACTCACAACCCATTTGTTTTTCTGTCAGCAGATCCTACATAGATGTGATAGAAATTAATATAATAGATGAGACAGGAGAATTTATTTCATTTGAAAGTGGAACGTTGTTGATAAGACTTGTATTTAAAAAGGAATTTATTTTAACAGAACAGAATCTATTTTAACAGAACATGAAATATTCAAGCCCTCCTTCCTTTCAATTTCAATATGGCGATGGAATACCTGTATACCGAGATGGTGTGATGCAAAAGGAGTATGGATTAGGTGGACTTTTTCGTGGGTTGATGGGAAGTGTAATACCTAAATTAAAGGACGGGCCGATTGAAATTGGAAAAAGGACACTCAAAACTGGACAAAAGACGGTATCTGATATTGCAAGAGGACAAGATTTTAAAACAGCTTTTAAAAACCGCTCAAAAGAAAATATAAAAGAAGCAATTCACAATAAAAGGGCTATCAAAAGAAAGTCAGCATTAAATAATACCATTCGTAAATAGAAAGTCAAACGAGTAATACGTACATCGGAAAAGGATTTATTTTCATAATGGACAATCAACATATGGAATGTGGCGTATCTGATTGTGACTTATTTACCCCCTTAATAATACAGACTGATATTGAAAATGGATTTTATGAAGACATACACCTTTGTCTACTTTAGCTGAGTCTGGTAACATAGAAATTTCTGTGGAAAATAATACAGATAAATTTACCATTTTAGCAATTAGTTTATTAAAGCTTAAGTTCAAAGTTACAAGAAACGATGATACGGATTTAACCGATGAAAATGATGTAACGGTTATAAATTATGCTATTGCGGCACTGTTTCGACAAATTGATATTTCCTTTCCAATAAGCTGATTTCATCATCTACAAGTACTTATGCTTATAGAGCTTACTTAAGGTCGCGTTACACTATCACATTTTCATCACATTTACATAACATTTTGAAATGTGGAGTAAATTTGAAGTAACTTG
>JANSTP010026680.1:0-15035 GCA_025330745.1 Cladonema radiatum
GATTTATTTGACTTGAAAGTAAAACATCTATTTATTATAATTTTTCATGCATATTATTATTTTTCTGCAAGGAGAATGATTATTCATATTTATAAATGATCAAATAATCAGATCTTATTTAAGAAAACATATAAAAGTAATAGATGAAAAACTAAACTTACCCACCTGTTTTTATAAATATATTCACAAAAATTATTATCATTGGGCACCACTCTTTTTTAATGCTTTGAAAGAGGGAAAATGACTTATATTTCAAGATTTGCAAACCTTACAAGGAATGTTTCAAGTTAGTATACATCCAGTTATAGTATATTAGTAATGAAATAAGAAATGAGAAAAAAAAATTGACGTAAAGAAACTTTTTGATAATCAATAAGGTCATTTTTTGGTCTAATTCCGAAAGAATCAAATTTCTGGTTCGAATATCCGAAAATTCTCAACACGTCTTGAATGTGCTTAGAATTATTAGACCTTAGCTGAAAACCACATGAAGAACCTTTTTCATTCTTGAGAATATAGTCTATAGGATTAGAAAAAATACTGCAAATTGTGACCAAAGTATGAAAATTGGTACAAATAGCTATTAGCAGCGCATCGGTATGAATAACTATTAGCGGCGCATTGGGCGGCAAATCTTAAAGTTCATAGAATCTAAGGGTTCCCGTTTCAAATCTCTGCCTCGGTATTCTAGCAAGCACTAAGTCAGTAATGGCATTTATATGGGACCTCCTTGGAAATCAGGCTTCAGCGCTGAAGGTATTTCATCCATCTCACCAAAGAGTGGTTAAACAAAACTTACTTATATACTAAACATAATTTTTAACAGATCCATCAAAAAAGTGACATAATTGATGATGTCAGCATTTTTTTGAAGATTGAAAATTTTTTTCACCAAAATGGGTCTGGCCCAAAAACAATTTCACCAAAAACTAAGTTTCCGCATATCAGTTGAAAGATCTCATTGAGTGGAACAAGAAAAATATAAAAGCCTAGGTTTCAAAATGTTTTTCTTCCATTATATTTGAGATAGAAAGTCGTATAAAAGGCAGACCCGCAATTTACTGGCCTAATAATTTCCTATAAAATGGATGGTATTGGCATTAAAACCAAATACCTCACGTGCTTACTAACATAGATAAATTAGCTCACGAAGGGGGCAATTTTTTATCTGGTCTGCAAAATATTTATGGTATTTTACAGACCAGATTGACCAAACATCAGTCAATGTCTAACACAAATATTTACAAGTCCCTCCATCTACCTCTTAGTTTTAACACAGTTTTTTTTGAAAAATTGTTCCATCGTGATAATCTTATACTAATAATAGTTTTTAAAAAACTGTTTCACTAAATCTTCAACTTTGTAATAATACATATGATATCATTGTTGATATCCACACCACTGTTCCCGCAGTTTTCATATTTGAACATGTCATTACTTTTAGGCTCTTTTTTTCGACTTTTGTATGTTTTTGTGTTGCAACAGATTGTGTATTTACTCACCGCAAATTTGATTAGAGGTATTGGAATGCAATTCATCTTTCATTATTGGCATAAACGATATTTGATGAATCTCCCATCCATAAATTAACGTAGTCCAATTCGACTTTTTATGGACATTTATTGTGAGTTTGCTAAATCATGTGCCCTACGCGTCTGGCGTCTGCCTTTACGTGCGTTGCGTGCTTTGTGTGTCTTTACGTGTCCTAATTCTCATTATTCATAACATAATTGATTAAAAAGAGATTGCACTGTTAATCGTTTAGGTATATAAATAATTACTGTTTTGAAAAGGCTTTTAAAGAAAGATTAGCTAGCAAAGAATCAAATGATCAACCATCTTTAATCATTTTTGACCTTCTGTGTCTTCCTGATAGAGAGAGCCTACCATAAACATAACTACTGTAATATTGTATCGATCTCAACAAATTCAACAAGAGATGCAATTAACTAGGCACATTTAACCTTAAAATGCCAGTAGTTTCTATTTTAAAGGGATTCCAAGGTGAAAATATAATACATCACAAATTCTTCAACTATTGAGGCAAATTCCCGAAGTGACCAATCTCTAAACTGGAATATCTTGAGAACCAAAAGTTGGATTGACATGAAATAAAAACTGGTGTTCATCATTCTTTCTCCTCTTTCATATGAACCCAACTTATATTTATACCTCTTAACGCAATTTGTTATTAAATTGAAGTCAATGTTATGGTATAAAATGCTGTGAAAAATGCTGTGAAATATTTGATTTCTAATGGTTTTTTTTACAAACAATTGGAATCCCCATGGGATTGAACCCTGCTCTGTTATTTGCCAATTTGTTTTTATACCATTATGGAAGTAAATGGATAAATGAATCGAAAAAAACAAATATAATCACTGCAAGAAAACTGTCTAATTTATTTAGGTGTATTGATGATTTGGCTGCAGTGAATGATGAAAACATATTTTTGGGAAATGCTCAGCATATCTATCCACCAGACTTGATCTTAAGAAAGATAACTTAAACAATAGTGCTACATTTCTTGACTTAAATATTCAAGTTGAAGAGAATCAATTCGATATTTCTCTGTATGATAAAAGGGATGACATCAACTTTGAAATAGTAGGAAAGAATGCCTTTCAAATCTAGTAATATCCCAAGTAAAATGCTTTATAACACTATTACTGCAGAACGATTGCACATAGCGAGAGCTAGCAGTAATATTGATAACTTTAAGACAGCTATTAGCCCACTGCTCTTCAGAATGAAAAAACAAGGTGTTAAGGTACATCAACTAAAATCATCACTTAAAAAATTTTTTCGTAAACATCAGGGTGATTATGCTAAAATTGTAACATCTTTTGATTCCTTTACCAAGTTGATATCTTAGCTAACATTGTTATTCAGGTCTTTATCTTATGGTAAAGCCACTGTAATGCAGATAACCAGTGATACCTGTCTCTCTGTCAGCCTTAAATGAACTTGGAAATGTCTATGTCCAGCAAGGTTCCTACTGGTGACTGCTTAGCAGACCCACTCATGGGTGACTCCCCCTTGCTCAATGTGTGGTTAGTCTAGGACAAGGAGTGGAAAGTTACTCATCACACATACTGATCTTGTCATTCATTACGTTTCAGTGTTTTTTGATTTTGTCGCAGGATATTCTTTTTCAGAATATTGTGTACGTAAAGAGATATCTTTGTAGATATCAAGGTTATTCATAATTTTAGTCTTTTATGATTTCCTTTTTCTTGCTTTGCATTATATATTAACTTTTAGAATATATAATTAAATATTTCCTAATTGTCATTTTAACGACTTTTGTTAGAACAATTTTTCAAATGTAATGGAAGATTTTTGATGGCGTGTAACTAATTTACAAAAAAAAAACCTTATAGCAAAGCAAATTTAATGTAATAAGTGTTTGCTTAATGATGAAACTTAGAAGATGTAATTTCATGACAATTCATGAGAAAGAATATCATATTTTTCAATTTCATTAAAAATTTCTGGTGTGAAAATGCGAACTCAAGAAATATCCTTAGAAATTGGAAAATATTAAATAATTTTTCTGGGGATATTGTGTATTTGAATGACCTTATACGTTGTGCTAATTCATTTGCACCAATGCCGGTGCTAAGTTTTATTCCCTTTTGAAGATCTTAATAAAATGGGTGATAGTTTTAACTGAATCAAAAATGCTAGCATCAGCTAATTGAAACTTCCTCCTATACTACACTCCCATATTTTTCAGAAATTTGAAAATATGTTGAGCTGGCAATATTTTTTTTCCAAAATCTTTTGCTTATTGTTTATTTTTTCATTATGGGTATAGTTCGCATTTCGTGGCATCCTGCCGGCATGCTTCACCCCTTTTGAACTCTTTTTTTATGTAATAATGTGATTGAATAAAAATTAGGGCATGTAAGTAAGACATGCAAAGCACTTAAGGGTTCGCTAGACACACAGGGCACGCAATTTAGCAAGCTCCTTTATTGTATGAGGGAAACTACTCTTTACCCCAAGTGAAAATCTCAAAATCTCAGCATATATGTTAATAAAACTTGATAGAAACTGAAAGTATAATTAATAGTTTCTAAAAATAAAAGTTTTTGCCATGTGAGGTCAATTTTTCAAGGTATTTTTCAATGGCATTTTTTAATTAGGTTATATGTGGATTGAGGTCATAGTTTTCAGTGGTTTTAAAGGGAGTGTCATACTTAAAAACAACTTAAGTTCAAACTGAAGAGTTCATTATAACACAAAACAATCTTTTCTTGGGAATAGAAAAACCTCTTTTCCTTCAGGGGATATATTGGTTTTAAGATGTTTGAGCATGCCCAGCTGTGATGTCATCAAGATTAAACTAAATACTAAATGTCTTTGAAAATAATGAAAATGGTATAAATCAGTTATCTAACAAATCTCGGCATATATTTAAACAAAATAAATTGTTTCCTCTAAAGAGAAATAAATTACATAGGAATTTGTCTCAAGCTGCTTTCTAGTTTTTAGTCAGATTTAACGCTCAAGAAACCAAGCATTAATGCAACGTCATTTTTTAACTCTGAGAACTTCGGCAATGTTCAGAAAATAGTCTTTTGACCATGAAAAGATTTCAATGCGAAACATGCATTACCTCTGGAGATAAAGCTACCTAGAGATGAAATCATTATGAATGAAATCAAATTTTAGAGTTTATTTTAACTTAATGCTTACATAATGTGAATTTGGGTTACATGTTGAGATTTATTGAATTTCCAATTGAAATTTAAGTTATGTCAGTCCTGGCCTTTTGAGATACATCTCAAATTTTAAGAGTCACTGAAACTGGGCATCTTGTATTTTAGAAATGCAAAAAGCAATGCGATTAAAACATTTTCTTTGCTTAAATTGAATTAATTTGTTATTCGTATCATTTTATTTCATATAAAAACACAATCATGAGTAAAACAAAAACATATTTTCTCAACAACAACAACAAAAAAAACTCAGCATATATGTCAATAAAACTTGATAGAAACTGAAAGTATGATTAATAGTTTCTAAAAATAAAAGTTTTTGCCATGTGAGGTCAATTTTTCAAGGTATTTTTCAATGACATTTTTTAATTAGGTTATATGTGGATTGAGGTCATAGTTTTCAGTGGTTTTAAAGGGAGTGTCATACTTAAAAGCAACTTAAGTTCAAACTGAAGAGTTCATTATAACACAAAACAATCTTTTTTTGGGAATAGAAAAAAAAAACCTCTTTTCCTTCAGGAGATATATTGGTTTTAAGATGTTTGAGCATGCCCAGTTGTGATGTCATCAAGATGAAACTAAATATCTACATAACTACAATAATAACTAATAACTACAATATCTGAGCATCTACAATTTTTTATGAAACAAAACTTTCAGGGGATTTTTGTTACTAAATGCTCTTTCAGAAAATCAATCAATAATGTTCAGAATTCAAAAAAATTACTTGTTCCAGTCCCTTTTTATTTTTTGCTGACAGGGCAATAATCAGGGATCCAAAAATATTCAAGTAATCAAAAATATTTGCCCCAACCACTGAGAAAACATGGCTTTTGAGATTTTATGAGCACATACAAATTCCAAAAGGGCCTGGAACTAGTTACACAGGTATACTTTCCAAAAAAATAAAATTGGATTATTTCCAGTAAGTGTCACAGCTTTTGTGTTCAAAATTTGATGTAATTACCTGTTATAGTTTTTCAGATGTTCAAATTTGCAATTTCTTAAATCACTGGATTCATTTCAATGACATTATAACTAAGCATATTTTCCACCTTCATTAAAACTTAACTGCATATATCTCAACAACGAGAAGATCTTTTGTGTAAAAAGATTCTTTAAACATGTTAAGGACTGTTCTAATTGACCTGAACTTTACAAAATTGAATTTTAAGTATGACACTCCCTTTAAGTAAAATTAAGGATACTTTTCTTAAAATATCTTCCAAGGCAAATTTTTTTTTTTTTGAAAACCAGTCAAAACAGATCTTTTTCAACTGAGAAATTTTTGCTAGAATTTTAGCAACACAAAGATATTGGTAACTTGACTTGGTTTTTATGAATCCCTACAAATGTGTCATGTTGGGAAGTCAGTGTATATATGACAAAACTTAAACAACATTTTCGTATATTCAAATGTTGATACTACCCAATTAATTTTGTCAAACATTTTTACTGTATTTGATAAAGTTCACAAATTATTAACTCATCAGAATTTTAACTGGACAACAGATATATCTTCATTTGTGGAAGGAACTGGTGACTTTTTATTGACAGACTATGCATCAGTTAGAGGGCTCCAGTTTGAAAATTTTATCTTTGTTTTTGATTTGGGACAAGAGAGTTTTTATATTTTCATCTCCTTGAGTGTTTCACAAGAGCCACTACAAAACTTTATTTGGTTATAAAATCACACGATGACAAGCTTCATTTAATAGAGAAATTTTGGGAGTGTAACAAAAATGTTGAGTGGAGAGAGTTGCAAGCCTCTAATGATGAAAACATTTATTATTTCAGATCGAGAAATGGCTGCATGGAAGAGGTTGTCTTTGATCATAAAATCATCGAAGCTATTCATGCAGACAATTCAATGATTTATGAGTATGCTTTCAAGTTTTTAAATTAATTCTGTTTTTGATGACAGTTTAAATAGTAGGCAGTGTCCTTTTAGAACAATAACCATGATGTCAGTTGCAATGCCATTGAAATATGATTTTTGTTAAGATTTCCTATTTCTTTTGAATCAGATTCAATGCTTCCCCGAAGTAAAATAGAAAACTTGCATCTTAGGTTAACTATAACTTACTATAACTTATTACTATAACTTATAAGAGTCATAATTGGAAATTAGAAATTAATAGACATTTTTTATTCTCTGTTTGAACCTTAGACTAGTGACTTAAAATCAAATTTTGAGAAAATATTATTGTAGTGGTATTGTTATCAATCACTATATGATACTTTTTATTGATATGAAATATTTGAAATTTGTCCTGTTTTACAGTTATTGTTTGCAAAATAATTTGGTATTTGGAAAGTTATGAAAAACTACAATATTGACGAGCTTTCGCTCTAACCAGAGAGCATAATCATGTCAATATGATGTATATATTAAAAGGTCATATATATAGCTTACAAAATGTTTTTATCAAAATGATTTAAGCCCAGAGGGAATATAAATTAAATAGATGGAGTTGTGCTGACATCATTGTTTTGTTTAGTGCAGGTCTATTACGAAATATGAATAGGATCTCTTTGATCTCTAAACAAAAATTGTCCACTTCTTTGCCAATAATTTCAAAGTCATCAATGCTAGCATCATGCTTACTTTCCTGTTTGTGATTCAAGACAGCTGTTAAAGGTGGATTTGTTATTTCTTTATTTGTGAGGGCTGAAACACCCATAATCTCTGAAGCCCGACCTTTAAAATGTCTGACAGTTTTGCCAATATAAGAAGCTTTGCAGCTTCTACACTTAAATTGATAAACTAGGCCACAGTGAAGAGCTTTGTTAACATTGTCTTTGAATCGAAAGAGAGACACAAGAGTCTTTGAAGTTCGAAACACAATCTCTAATTTGACGCATTTTAACTGCTTTTGGGAAAGCTTTTGAAGTCTGGTACGCGTTTCCAGAGAGTTTTTATACAAAAATGGTAGAATTAAGAACATTTCTTTTTTCGGAACAGTTGAACAGTACTTCAATTTCTGGTATTGAGAAATTTTTCATGAAAATGTAGCTTTATGCACTCTCAAATAAATTTTTATGATTCATTGTCATTATTGTTTTTTGACACCCTTCTGTGGCTTGACATTCTTGTGAAACATTTTTGTGCAAATAAATGCCCTCATATGAATTCTTTTCTATGTTAATGGATATTTTTTTAGGTACACATGGATGAAATCTCCAAAAGGGAAAACCACGTTTCTTCCAATTAAATACCGTCCAAGTCGTACGTCATTGTTTTTGTCAGTTGAATTTAGTCCAGGAATTAATTATCTAGCCTGTTGCTTACTTTGAGAATGTCATATGAAAGCAAGTTTTGGTGATCACCAACACCCATAGATAAAATAATGCTAAGTCAAACTAATCAATCATCTACAAATGCCAACAGATATTTATAACAGGCATTGCCTGAATGATTGAGACTATAAAGCTTCTAATAGGAACTCAGGTTCAGGACATTAATACTGCAATAATGCTTGTTAATTTTTAAATGAAATTATAAATGTTGGGAGACTTTAATATTATTTTGGGGGAACAAATTTCATTAAAGGGATTATCGTCATCAAATAATTTTCTTAATAATATAATACTTCATTTCATTTTGATTCGAAAAGAAAGATTCTATGTTCTTAAATCAAGTTTTGAAATTATAACAGAATAGACATAAAAATAGAATTTCCTAAAACTTACATAAATATGTAAAAAATTTGTATTGGAATAATTTTTCAAAACAATATAAAAATATTTTCATCTAGAAATTCTTTTTTTTTTTGGAATTGAAAAAAGAATGTTTTTTTTTAAACCATTGATCATTCACGTAATAGCAGAATTGTGCTTTCTAAGTTATGCCTGATTACAAACAATTTTTTGAAAATTTGAAAACGTTTTTTAAGTCAGAGAAAGGATTAGTTTACGCAGGCATTTCATTTCTTGCATGCTACTAGGGTGTTAGGGTGTTGCAGAAATAATTCATCTGTCTTTCAGAAATAATCTATAGACCAGGTCAAAATGGGCCCCAGGCACCACCGGAAACTAGAAAAATTGATATTGGTACTGAAATGTTCCCAACTCATTCAGATTTTGGGTCAAAGCTGGAGGGTTTGGGCTACAGTGACACCATTTCAGGGAGTACTATAACAACAAATTTCTGTTTATTTCAACAAATTTTGCTAGCACCTCCTCCACTCCACCAAGGTTTAAATCTCTAATACGCAACCAATTGTCATAAAACGTGGCAAGTATAAAAAGCAAAATTAGTAGTTTCCAAAAGTATAAAGTTTTAGGCCCATAAGTTGCGTAATTATGTGATGACATCATCAAAATACCGAAAAATTAACATATTTTCTAATTTCCCAGGGTTATATTTGACCACAACACAAATATACTTCTAAAACAATTTAGATGAAAGTTTTTGGTTGCGAAGAGTAAAGTTATTTGAATTTTTGAATATGTAATCTTTGGATCTACAAGGGTTGCATAATGGGCAAAACTAGGAGATTTCCCGAGAGAGTAATATTGATACAAACTTTCATAAGTAAAAATAGGTATAACTTGACTTATTCTTAACGAACTGCCAGAAAATTACACACACTTACGTATTTTCATCAGTCAAAAAGTTTTATATCATCTTAGTGTTTTACTACTCTATAGAACAGACATGATGTCATAAAAATTTTGAAATAAGCCAGAATGGCATAAAAATAATGTTATCATGATGTCATTGAATTTGTTCCCACTCACATGATATTTGAAAATTAAGTCATAAAAGTTATCCAAAAAGTAACATTGTTGAATAATGAAGAGATATTGTTCAATGTGTGAAAACAGGTGCTACTACAAAAATTTGATAAAGCCATCTGAGGATTGGGATTGAGTTCAAACTATTTTTTTTTCAGTATTAAACTTTGTGCTTTGCATCAAAATCAAGTTTTTACTGCCCCCCTTCCCGGCATGAAACAAAATATGCTATGGAGAAATTTCTAGTCATTTAAATGATATTACAAAAAATTCAAACAATAATGTATATCGTAGTGTGTTAGGGGTAAGAGAAGTATCCCCTAATACAGCAAAGAGTTTTTTTGTAAAAGTCATTTGTACATAATGATGCTTTCGCTTTTTGATGGGAGCTTTTTCATGTCAAATTATGAAAAAATTTTGAAAGAAACAGCAATAGCACAATAAAATTGATAAGAAAATTTAAATCACAGCAAATATGAAAGTTTTGGCAATTGCTTTATTTAAAACAAGATTGTCCTGGGGTATCCAAAGACTCCCTTTTATTTCCGATTCGGTATTGTTGATCTCTAGAGATATAATTTTGAAATCATCACCACTAGCAGTTTGATCATTGCAACATTTTGGAATGTGATCATATTGCTGTAACATGCTCCTTGACTTTGGGTCAAGTAGGCGGGTGCAGTCCAAGAAATTCGCTGGTTCACAGTGGCATAACTAACCTCTTCCCACTTGTCTTGTTGGACAAGATGCAATAGTTTTTGCAATGAAGTTCGAATTGTATTCTTTACTCAAATTGTTGCCTTCTTGATTTAATTAATCCTTGTGTTAAAGGTTTTCCCTGCCTTAAAACTGAGTTCCAGCACCAACTGTTCAAAGTAAAGAAATTTAATCTTTCTTCTTTTTTTTGGGTAAAAACTCACTAACTACAAACAACATTTCAAGCTGCTTTAATATTGTCATCAATATTTTGATTTAGAAAATAGTGTTGATAAAGCTGTATGTTCAGGCCTGGTTTTTAAATTTTAGCGTAGCAGCTGATATGCGCTTATATTAATAAAACTGTGTGACATTTCAAAGTTTAATGATATAACCTCGTACTAGTCCTATGACATGGAACTGTGTCATTGAAAGCAAAAAAGGGGAATTCATCGTTATTAATTTTGGATGCCATCAAAAAAACAATGCAAATTTCTAGATGGCATCCAATAATTTGATGCCAATATAATGAAGGTATCAAAAAAATTGATGATCCCATTTTGATGGTAGTAAATGGATACCAAAAAGAATTTTTAAATAAAATGTGTCCAAAATTTTTAGAATGCCATTAATGAAGATTTGATGGAGTCAAATTTTACATCGATTACCCCTTTTTGCTTTCACTGAAACAGAAGTTTTTTGTGAGGGATCAGCAAAAAATCAAAAATTTTAAAATTAAAAATTAAAAAACAAAAATTAAAAATTTTAGATAACTTCGATAATTTCTTACTTTTGTCACAATCTACTTCATTGATAAAAAAGCATATTAAAATAGGAGCTTTATTGCTTAAACTATTGCAATTATGATACTTTTTCTTGACTTTTTCCAAAACCTGAGCCATTTTATAATGAAACAATTAATGATAGTCATATCAAAGAAGGACTATTAAAATCATGGCCCAGTGGTGGAATCAAAATGTACATATGATTTTTTTTTCTCATTATATGGTTTCTGCAGACCTCTTAACCGCTTATTGCCAATCCAGAACAGGTGAGAAAATTTTTTTATTGGTCTAGACACTTTTAGCACTTTTTATTCAAAAAATAAACTCAAAAATGTCAAAAAAACAAATCAAAATTTGGTTACGATGAGTTGCCTTATTCTGCTGACTTTAGCATTAGATCACTTTTTATGGTATGTAGCAACGAGAAGGCAAAAAGAAAGAAAACATTAAAGAAGGAAGCAATTTATATTCATTTTTGATCTTCTCTTTTTGACAAAAGTTAAATAACAACAAAAAAAGCCAGTCCTTGTCTCCTATCGAATCTTCTCTGATTTCCTCTTCATCGTCATTATCATCCTCATGTTCTTGGTCATTAGAATTCCAAGGGTTGACCCAGGCATGGAAAATTGGTAAGTTTGCAGAAACAAAGTGTCGTTACTGTCATTTCATAGCTGCAGTAACGACGGAAACTTTTTAGATTTTTATTATTATGAAAAATTTAAAAGAATTTGTTTTGCTCTGATTTTCAAGTAGATTTGATGCCACAATATTTTTGTAGTCTTACTCTAATTATTCTAATCCTTAATATTGCTCTTTAAAAGGTTGTTTAATGTTCTTTTTTTTAACTTAAAAGGCTATTGAAAATTTCTTGCAGAAACTAAAAATCGTTACCGCAATTGCAATGCCATGGAAACGATGCGGTAACGAAACAATTGTTTCTGCCAACTTTCCATGCCTGTTGACCCAAACACCAGAATCGTGACACTTGCAGAATTCAGTGCACAGCATATTCAGCTTGCTGCAACTACAGGCTTAGCGGGCATCCTACATATCCGAACTTCCCTGTAAGTAGGAAATTGACAACAAAGGATAAATATGTCCCAGGTAACGAAAGTTATTTCGAATTTTTTGCTTAAAATGTAAGTAACAACAAAATTTGCAATATATTTTTATACCAGCATTTTAAGTTTCCACAACAATCTAAATATTCTACTTATTTTATTGATGTTGGGAATTTAAAAACATGCAATTCGTTTGAAATTACTTAAATTTATGAAACAAAAAGTCCTGTTTGTCTCGCTTAAAGCGCCAATGTAAAGCGTGCTCAAACAGATAATATAACGTAGCGTTATATTACTCTTTCACAAGAAAATTCATTCAGCAGTAACTCAATTGCGGCTTTCTTGACATTGCCGCTTTAAGCGAAGCCTTTTGCTTGAAAAATATAAGGAAGTTCAAGGGACCAGAGGAAAGTGTACTACTTTGCAGGCGTCCTACTTATCCTGTGTATCACTTATTGCGAGTATACTGTAGTTCCAATGCTTCGTTTGTAGGTGGCAAGCTCTTTAAAACTGGTGGCTTAGCTCATAACTTCACTGAATCAGTTTTCCGTTTTCAAAGTGCTAATCTAAAAGCACACATGTAAGAATGAATTAGAGTATATACATTTGAATTAAGATTTTTATTGTAAAATTTGAGAATAGTAGGGGGACTTAGTTTTCCTAATACAGAAGCAGCCTTTTATTTAATTTATTACTTTAGATGTCTACTAACCTATTTTTAGAAGAGTTTGTTCCTTCCAGTCCATAGCACTTTGCAACAAAGGCTTTACCCTCTTTCAAAACTTGTTCAAGGTCAGCTTCATCTTTACCGATATGCTGTAGTGGACTTTTAGAAGCCACATTGATACATTTTACCTTCCCAAAGCAAAACAAAGCTGGTTCAGTGTCACAGAGAGATAGAGAATCTAAAGCAATTAGAGAAGGAACTAAAGTTTTGTGTTTCTGTACGTTGCGTCTTATGCTTATAAAGCTTCTCTCTTTGCTGAAATTCCTCATTAGAACGTCAACATCCAACCAATTTTCTTGATTGTACGTCACACAAAGAAGGACAAAAAGGTCAGTATCAGCACAAGGAACTTTGATAACTTTAGATCTATTGATAATAGCTGATCCCACCTGATGAGGAATAATGTAATCTGCTTCATCGAACAGTCGATTGCAAAGTGATGATAAGTCTGTTTTTGGTTTTTCTCGTATTGAAGGTATTGATCAAAGATTCAGCAATCAGTTCGATTAAATTCTGTTTTGTCTTGAATGATGGCATGCAGAGGTTTTAGCTGGTAATGGAGTCTTCAATGATAGGACCTGTGAACGTTGGAATTGACCAACCCTCTTCTTTCTTGCGTCAGTCAATCAATACCCCTTGATGAAACATCCACCTGGAGCTTGTTCTTCGGTGTTGATTTTGTTTTGCAATTTCTTCCTTCACCATTATCTTTAAATAAAAGTGTAGTAACTGGAGCAAGTTTGAAATTGAACAGGGTTGTGAATTCTAATTTATTTATACCTAGTAGATAATTGTTTATACCTTGAAAAGATAGCCTCAGTGTTGTAGGCCAGTTGACCTGTTGAGGATTCTTTCTTATCTTTCTTTTTCATCAGCTTTACTTGAAGGGAAAGTTTCTCCCTGAATCCTTCTGGTAAGCTCTTCTTCCATCTGTTTTTCCCCAAGAGCTAAAGCTTTTTCAGCTTTGCAGTTTTTTTGATCTTCTTCTCTGGTGTAGATGTTGACAAGTTTATTGTGGCCATAGTCATCTATCTTGAGCGGATGTATACAATTAATTAAGGTTTTTTCAGTTTGTTTCCATCCACTTTGTCTCCAGCAATTGTGCCTTTTGCCTCTTCTTTATGGTTCGATGGTTGAGTTTTCACACCGCTTAGTTCTTTTTTAACTTCACCACATCTGTTCTTAATGATTTGTGACACCAATAACCCCAGAAGGACCTTTTCCATTTTTCATATAGGTGGTCTCTATCCCCATGTCTGACTGCAATCCATTCCAGAGCCCTTCCTTTAAGTGGATGACATGCTCTCCATTGCAAAATCTCTTGAGGGGTTCAGCAGGCAATATTCTCCATTGTTTGTAAGTATAGAAGGGCATCACTGGCATAATTCCAGTGACCTGCAGCAAAGAAATAGGGAAGCATCTTCTTATAAGTGCATAGGTGTAGTGCAAATTCACCCTCTTTCAGCTTGAACATATAGTAGTGCCAAAAGCATAAGCCTGATTAAATTTTCCACCCAATCCCTCAACAATCGACTCTTATTAGAAAGAGAATTAAGATATGATATCATTTCATTGTAGTTGGACATCTCCTCCACGAAGCCACAAAGCAACTCCAATAAAACATATTGAAGTGGCCTAACATTCATTGAGAACTTTTTACCAAATAGCATTTTGTTTGTTCCAGTAGATGCACTTGCCATTATGCTTTCCAGACCACTGTTTGATGTCAGTTTTCCAATGCAACCAAAGAAGCACATTGCTCAATACATCCCTCCAATACATGGAATAAAATTTTGCCAACGTTCAGATGGCTTCTACATCAATCATGGCAGTATGAATTGTTAAAGAGTCCGTGGTTGGTATCTCACGTTTGTTTTTGGTGACATGCTTTGGGCTGTTATTCTTAGATGATTAGTATTAAATCCGTTAAAATCTCGAGTCTGAACAAAATCTGAATCTGAACAAAATGATTCTTTGATAAATTCAAAATCAAGTTCTCTTCCTCTCTCTGCAAGAGGTACTTCCTCACATAATATGTTTAAGGGTAATACATTCCTGGTTGAGAACGTTAATCTGATAATTTCCGTTCTTTCTATTTTTAGTCAGGGCTCTGACGTCTGTAACTTCACTGGAACTCACCAAAAGGTTTGAATATTTCATATAAAAACTTTTTGGTCAATTATCCCAAAAAGTGATTTCTTACTAGTTGGTAACGGGACAAGAAGCCGTAAGGCTGCATCAAACATGATAAATTGAAGTAATATTTCACTGCTCCATTAGAAAATTTTTGAATCCATAT
>JANSTP010026791.1:0-15035 GCA_025330745.1 Cladonema radiatum
TGTAGAATCAGATCTGAAGTTATAATTTGATATCTTTTCTGGAATCAAGTCGAACAAATAAATGGGAGTTTTAGTTGTCAATATATTTTAAAAGAGACAAAGTTTCCTAACCCATCTTCGATCTTCCAAGCTTTCAACACCAAGCTCATTATAAATTTTCTCACGTAATGTTCCCTGAATGGCACTTGTTATCGCCAGACATGCTTGGTATTGCGCTGTTTCAAGTCTGTTAGAAAAGGTTTCATTGTTGGGCTTATCATATATAAGATCAGCATAATCTAAATGTGGCCTGACAAACGACCAAGAATTATTAGCAACGATTCTCTTGGCAACCAAGACCTGTATTTTTTAGAATATTAATGCCTTTATATACCTTCAAGAGTTTACTTTCAACGTGTGGTTTAAGAGAGAGCTTCGAATCTAAGATTAGCCCCAGGTGCTTGACCTCGGATACATTTTTCACATCGTTATTATTATATGACAGTGCACCATGGTTTTCTGGCATAGTTTTCTTGGAAAACATAACTTCCTGAGCTGGTTTACTCTTATCAGGGTTGAACTGCATTTTTCATTGATATGCCAAATTAGATATTTTATTAAGATCGCTATTGAGTTGAGAACAAGAATCATTGTCCTTATCAATAACTGAAAGAGAGATGTATCGTCAGCGCAAAGTTTAGCAAGGCATTCCAGACCATCCGGTAAGTCATTAATATAGATCAGGAAAAGAAGTGGTCCCAATATAGAACCTTGCGGAACACCTACGCCTAATGGTAACCAACAAGAATTTTGACCTTTTAAGCCAACTCTCTGTTTTCTTCCAGATATATAATTTGCGAGAAGAGCGAGTACATTTCCATCAATACCTATAGATTCAAGTTTAAATAAGAGGCTATCAAACCAAATTTTATCGAGCGCTTTCGACAAGTCAAGGAAAACACCTCAGACTTCGAGGGACGGGTTGCAATCAAATGCTGAGTGAATTACATAAACTATGGAAAGAAGTTGATTGACTCAAGAGTCGTTTTTTCTAAAGCCTGATTGATTAGTATTTGAGATATTTTCATTTTCAAGGAAAGTATAAATGTCATCAAACAAAAGCTTTTCAAATATTTTCGCACAAATGGGAAGCAAAGAAACAGAACGATAATTCTTTGCCAATTTTTTTTCCAATTTTTTGTGAACTAGTATTACATTTGCTTTTTTCCAAGAGTCAGGAAATACACCAGACTGGATCGAGGAATCAAAAATAATTGATAAAGGCTTAACAATTGCATAGTCCGCTGTTTTCAACATTCTAATCGATGTATCATCATGACCATGCGCTTTGCTTACATTTAGAGAGCGTATAATTTTTACAATTTTGCTGTCATCGATATAAAACGACTTTAACTTATTAGACACAAGACGACGGTTCTTTGGAGGCAATGTACTATTGTTGTTCAGTGGCTGGCATTGCATGGCAAAAAACTAATTAAATATCTTTGCTTTTTTATTAAAGTCACTTACCATAACATCTTCATCAATTAAGGGTGGAATTATTCGAATTTTTTTACCGTTAATACATGTTTTGACTAATGACCAATATTGCTTAGAGGAAGTTTTTAAATCATTTAACTTTTGACATATTCTTTGAAAATGCAACTGTTTTTGCCTACCAACAACTTCATTCAAAGTTCTATTTATACTGCAAAGATTTGCGTAATCACACTCCTTTCTACCCTTTTTCTGATACACTTTAAAAAGACGATTTTTCTGCTGTATTAAGTTCTTAATGCTATCATTCATCCACTCTGGGTCTTCGTCATTAAAAACTGTTATTTTGTTAGGCACAAAATTTGTAAATACATTGACTAGAATTTCATTGAAGGTTTCACCTGGAGAGTTAACATTTTTATTAGATAACATTTTTTCCCAGTTCACACCTTCAAGAGATTTTCTAATATTTTCAATTTGAGCCGTCTGGTAGTCCCAAACTAGTCTTTTATAAGGAGGAGGATATTCAATTTTAAGATTAAATTTGCAATGCACTATTTGATGGTGACAATTTTTATGTAAAGAATGATGAACACCAGAGTCAATGACAAGATTAGGTTGGTTGGAAAATATCAAATCTATACATAAGGACGAAGAATTCAGTATATGAGTTGGCTGATTAATTATTTGCTCATATCCATATGATGACGCAAGAGATGAAAGTCTCAAACCTTCAGGAGTATTATCATCACTTTGACACCACATACTATTCTTTGCATTAAAATCAACGAGGATAACTGAAAAAAATGGACTTTCTCCAGATATTACAGAAAAAAGTCGATCAAATTGGTCAATAAACTCATCAAATTCGTCAGTAGACATACTTGGAGATCTATATGTACACGAAATCATTATTATCTTACCATCTATTTTCATTTTTAAAAGGAAACATTCCGGTAAAAACAACACATCCATTAGAGAAACTGGTAAAGTTTCTTTATAAAAGCAACACACACCACCACGCTATGTGTTGCTAGGGTGATCGGCACGAACAACATTGTAACCAGGTAGCGTTATATTTTAATCAGAAGAACTAATAGAGCTATCTAAATATGTTTCGGAAATACATATTATATCATAATTATACACAGCATTGTTGGCTTTCAAAAGTGCAATTTTAATAAAATTATGAGATGAAAAACTATTTAGGATCCAATGACAAAACAGAGGCATAGTGTATTTCTTAGGTCCAGGATTGATTTCCACATCACCGCCTAATGTCAACAACAACAACAAAAAAAGCAACAAAAAGTCTTGATTGATGTACCTGTCCAAGCATTCAAGAAAATGCACTATAGCATGAATGGTCATGAACTGAAAGAGTTCAAAGGGTTTTGCCGAAATTTTGATTTTTTTTAGATATTTTAGCGATGTTAAATAAATCAATTGCTACATGCCATTGAAAGATACTAACTGTCATTTAACGACTGACTCACTTTGAGAAATTACATCCAACAACAAAGCAGTCCTAGGAAAAACTGAAGAAAGTTTAGAAAATTTATCAAAATTTACAATGAAACATCCATTAAAGCAACGATATAAAGTATTTACTGACTCAAAATTGACTAAAATTACAAAATTAGTAGACATTTTACTAATAACACATAGAATGAAACGCAAATGGATGAATCGAAATTCACATTACAATAATTCAGCATCCTGGAACATGCAACAAAGTTCATTAGGATGGTCAATGATAATTGCCTTATTAGTGTTACCTTGACCGTTTACTTCAATTTTAACAGTACCTGATGAAAACCAGGACTTAGAAATCAGTTTTTTACATTTTAATTTTCGGCATAAGTAACTGATTTTGCTATTTACGTCGCTCATATTTTCTGATATGAGTAACTTCTTTCAGTTATCGCTAGCCTTTTTCATAATAGCTTTTTTGTTTTTGTGCATATGGCCGCAAAACTTTCGGTTGACGAATCGGACAATAACTTTACTTGATTCTTTTTTACCTAATCTATGGCAGGCTTCAATGTCATTGTTATCGATAGATACATTTACTGAACTGCATATTTCAACGATTTCAGCTTCCGAATCTTTAACTTTATTTGGAATACCATCGATAATTAAGTTATTTCTTCGGCTATATTGGTCGATTTTATTCGAAATTCCTTCACTGTGTTCTAATTGTGACCTGAGTTGTGTTATCCTTTTACTCAGTTTGATATTTTCATTTTTAAATCGTTTATTATTTTATTCTTTAGGTCGGAGAGTTTTTCATCAAAAGCATTAATGAATCATTTTTAAAGAGTTTTAGATCACAGTGCATTAATACCATTTTTGAAATAAAGGATGATTTACTTAGGATAAAAGCGATAACTATAAAGATATTCCCATATGAAACGGCAGAGATTCCACACACTTGGAAACTATAACTGCATACCCTCCTTTGTAGAGTTTAAATTAAGACGTAAGTAACAGCCAACAAATTGAATAAAAATAAATAACTTTGTAACGTTGTTATTAGAACAATATCAAGAAAAACAGTTCTGCAAATAACCAAATAGCTTAAGCAGGTAATATCTATCAAGCTAAACAGATCTCCAAACTATAGTCAATGTTAAAATAACAGAAACATAATTTATTTTCCAAATTCATTTTCTCGAATCTTTAACACGTCTCTCATCAACGGTAACAAGGATTCTAATTCCGCAGCCTATGGTTTTCTGACTGACGCTAATGTGATTCACGTGAGAAACATAGACAATAAGGAAAATGACAAACTTTTTACAAAAACCGAATTTATCCAAATGTAACCTAACATCTCACAGAATAAAACTAATTTGAAAAAACTGTTTTGCAGATTTTTTAAAAAAAAATTGCTGGAAAATGCATTTTGTTTCCGCTGTTTCTTTACTTTAAAAGGCTAGTCAACAAAGTCTCATTTTAGAGCAATGTTTTCAAATGTAATCAAAATTTCATGCTTCTCACCTGATGAGGTCAAAGTTTTTTTGTGAGCATGATAGCGTGAGTTTTCCTAATTTTCTTCAAAACTCACATGGTATTATACAAGTGTACTAATTTTTATTGACTTTCATTAAGTCTTTCAGGTTTTAAGAAGGAGACTTGTTTTACTCTCTGTTTCCTACTGCAGCCTTTGCATCGTCCAAAAAAGCAAATTTAAAATAGATTTAATAATTCTTATTGATAATAGTGAATGTGCTTGATATAATTTTAAATAAGTTAAATAAGATAGATTACATTTTTCAAACTTATAAATAGTGTCCAAGTATCTCCATTTCTTGAATGTTCAAAGACTCTTTAACATGGATAATCTGAAGCTTCACAAACTTTCCAATCATTTTCTTTTCCTTGCAAAACACGTGGATAAGTAACAACTTGCTTCCATCAATGTTTTCTGCACAAATTTCGTATGAACTACTTGTATTTCCAATAGTAACTTGAAACGGATTTAATCACTTCTTCCAATTGTCAGCGCGGTTAACAATAAATATTTTGTAAATAGCAGCATGCTTTCTTAACTCTACTTGAAGCCATGGATTTTTTTCCGAATTTGTGTGTGAATTAAGTTTCTTCGAGTGCTTCCGAATGTTATAAAGTCCATCATTAGCAGCATTTGGGTCCCAATCTTTAAAAATTGAAGACAAAGTTACTTGTCCTACTAAAGCCAAGTTTTCTACCAAAAAATAAAAGAATTTAAAATTCAGCAAATTTTATTGTTAATTACCAGATACAGATAATTGCAGCAATTGGTTTCCAGTGTGGTAAACAACGATATCGCTTAAAACAAATCAAACTTGCACAGTTTTAATATATGCAACGTATAACCGCACAGGATTAATTTCAAAGGAACTTCACTTGCGAAAAACAGCTTAGTCTTCTCGCACTCACATATTTTACTACCTAACAAGAAGCAAAATCAAGAAGACATCAATCACAATTAATACACTTTCAATGCCTTGAAAAGCAAGATTTTTATTGCCATTAAATCTGATTGAAATTTTATTCAAGTAAGTCATGGGAAAAATTCAGCTTTAAATTGCCAACCTTGTAAGCTATTTAAGACACATTTCCCAAAAAAAGTCATGGAAAAATTTATTCGGCATGAGATGCCTTTTTTCAAATTACAAAAGTTTATAACTCAGAAGTTATTTACTAGATTTAGACTTTTTGGCATACTGTCTTAGCCTTTGAGGCAATGATTTTGGGATAAAAGGAAGGTATAACAAAAAAAGGATTTAACGTTTTATCATGTTGACGATACATGAATGTTAAACAGTTCCTTCTTTTTAACTCAGTACCATCTAAAAGCCATGTTATAGAGACAAATATGTGTTCAAAATCAATCCCCCTCTCTGTATCTACAAAAAGATAAACGTTTGCAAAAAACTCAATCTTGATAAAGTTTAAGGTCTTGATATCGCAACAGAGACGAAATACAAGTAACTGAAAATACTTCACTAACCAAGTTCATTTTTGTTAACACATTTCTTTGCCCAATAGCATAAGCAGGGAATGTTCTTCATGGCTTCTAATGTTAATGTATTTTTACAATTTCCATCAAACTTGCATACTTTCGAAAAACCACATTCAGTTTTCTAAAGGGAAATAGTTTATCCTCAAATAATTTTTGTACTTTCAAATAAAATAAGAGCCCACACGGCTTCAAAAATTCCCATCCCTTAGAAAACATGACAAATAGAAAGAAAGATTAAGGGAGACGCAAGTAATCCATGACGTCACCAGACGAGATGGTAGTAGCAAGGACTAGGTAAATAAATACTCAAGATAGATACAAGTAACAATGGTACTAGCAATGACGCTAGAGGCCTGAATTTAAGGAGTGTTAAGATAAAGGTAGAGAGTAAAACGTTTGTTGCCATTTTGGTAGCAGGTGTATCAAGCTTCGTCCCTTAAGGTTGTTTATAACTGGAGATATCCAAGTTTTCTGAAAATCACGTGATCTATGACGTCTGAGCCCTCAGTGGAAAGTGTCGGTGTAAAGGTGGGTCGAAAGCTTTTCTTGACTTTTGAGTAGCACATGTACCAAGTTTCGTCACATAAGGTTGTTTTGGACTGGTAAAATTCAAGATTTCTTAAAATCACGTGACCGACGACGCCAGGCCCCTCAGTAGGGGGTATTGAGGTAAAAAAAGTGGTCCAGAACTTTTCTTACCTTTTGGGTAACAGGTGTACAAAGTTTCGCCTCATAAAGTTGTTTACAACTGGAGATATTCAATTTCTTTTAAAGTCACGTGACCTATGACGTCAATGCTCTCAGCAGGTTGTATTGAGGCAAAGAGTGGGGACGAAAGTTTTGTTACCGCTTAGGTAAAATGTGTTCTAACTTTCTTCCCCTAGAGTTGTTTAGAACTGGAGATATTCCGGTGTTCTTAAAATCACATCACTTATGATTAGCCGAAACCAAATGTGCCTCTATGCAGGATGCCAATAGCAAAATACCAACCAAGTTTGAAGTAGATTTCATCTTTGGTTCATGAAAAAAGTTAATTTTTCAATTTGATGATATACCACGTTTAATTAGGCTTTAACTGCAACCAAATGTGCCTGAAAAGATACAGGATGCCAATAGCAAAATACCAACCAAGTTTGAAATACATTTCATATTTGGTTCATGAAAAAATACAATATTTGGATTTGGTGATATACCAACTTTAATTGATATCAAAACATCCCTGCCTATGGTGCCTTTAATTTTTCCCGTACCAAGTTTTGTCACCTAAATTTGTTTAGAACAGGGAATATTCAATTTTTCTTAAAACCACCTGACCTATGACGTCATTGGTCTTAGCTGGAACCAAAAGTGTCTAAAAGATATATGATACCAACGAAATGAAGAGCCATAGTAGCAATAGCAATAAAGCTCTTGATACCAATTAAATTTTCAGGTTACTGGTATCTTGGCAGTAAAAAAAAAAATAATTTTGACTAAAAAAGTTTTAAAATATTCATAAAAGCATTAATAGAGGTTTCATAAAATTTTTTAGAAAACTGCATCATTTTCTCAAAATTAACCAAAGTTGAACATCAAGGTAAACAGGTATTCGATTACGAAGGCAATACCGAAAAATAGAAATCAAAAATTATATAGAACTGAATGCAAAATAATACAATCAGAACTCATTATGTCAAATGTATAAAAACAGAACAGAATCATAAACCAGCAACAAGAGAAACTTAAATAGCGCACACACTCTCGAAAAAGAGCTGAAATATGTCTTAAAGATTTGATATCTGAGGAAGATTTTACAGTATCTTTTGTGAGTTGCTATTTGAAAAACAGGATTCAAAAAAGCCATTTTTAATATAATGAAGCTTACGAAAATTCCATTTCTTAAAAAACTTCGAGAAGAATAAAAAATTTTCAAATCCAATAATAAGCTCATTAACACTTCCAAAATTGAAGGAATTTGTTTGGACATTCTATATTGATTAAAATATTATCGATGAACTAATTTGTTAACTTGACAAAAAAAATTTTTGGTAACACATAACTTTTCAAAATAGACAATTTTTTTGAATGTTCTAAATTTATTCATGAAAACAGTACGAACAACATTCTCAAGTAATTCATCCACACACAACAAAAGTCTTTCGATAGCACACTCACCTTTATTTGCAACTTTCGAATAAATAATTTCTTCAAATGTTCCGAATTTATTCATATCAAAATGATATTTGCGAAGACGATAGAAGTCCTGATACAACACCATGTTATTCGTAACTTATGAAATAGCCAATTTTCTTGAATGTTCTAAATTTATTCATCAAAACAAAATGGATAGCATTCTCAATTAATTCATTTGAACATGACAAACGTATTTTGATAGCTACCAACCTATATTCGCAACTTTTGAATGAATAGTTAATTCAAACGTTCTGAATTTATTCATCGAAATGTTTCACATATTCCAAATTAATTTGCTAACTCGATAAAAGTGTTTCGACACACAACACCATGTTATTTGTAACGTATGAAATAAACAATATTCATGAATTTTCTAAAAAATATTCTCAATTAAGTCATGTACATCACAGAAGTCACGCCACATTTCTTGGTAACATTTAAATGAAAGATTTGTTTGAACATTCTGAATTTATTCATCGAAACGATGTTCGAAGTGTTCCGTTTTCACTAGCTGACTCCACAAAAGTCTTTCGACAGAAGTCTTTCGTTATTGGTACATTATGAAACAGGCCATTTGCTTCAATGTTCTATGTTCTTCAATGTTCATCGACACATCAAAAGTTCCTTGACAGCACACAACCTTTAATTCATAACTTTCAATATATTATATAGCTAGCTAATGTTTGCTGTTGTTTTGTTGTTCGGATGATGAATTTACTCACCAAAACAATATGAACGATGTTCCAAATCAATTCATGTATCTGATTTGAGAAAACTTCACCATTCCATCAAAGAGTTTGCTATTCCAAAGCTTGCTGCTCGCTCCCCATGCTGCCTTGTAGTTCATATTACATTAATCATCCTCCAAGAACTTGCAAGCTAGCTTGCTTTTTCATAAAGCTGGTAGCACCATCTCCAACTCTTATCTTCTGGTTTGGGTAACTTAGAGCTAACTTATGTAGCTAGCTATATATATGATAATCCAACAGACCAAAAGGACAAACTGCTTCAATCTGCTTTTAGCTTGCTTGCTCGACTCTTCGATTTCTCAAGGACTTCACGCAAAAGGACGAATCTGATTGGTTTACGGCAAAAACGGTGGCTTTTAAATAAGGAGGCTCTCTTTTCAGACCGACAGAGCCGCTTATAACCTAGGCTCATTTGTAAGGCGACTGCAAAATTGCAGAAAAAAAAAACAAAAAAAAACACGGGTAATCTAAGAAAAATTTACCTACCGAAGTTTTTAAAAAGATTCATATGATTGGCGGCCTTAATTCATCCAGTATTGAAAACTCGAGCAGATGCCTATTCTGCTCATACCTAGATATATAACGTCGACTGTTTTCTAGATAAAGCTTACATTTGTTATGACTAGGTTTTTGCGAAAAAGTTCTTAGAAAAATGCTGGACTAGAAACTATGAAGTCTCATTTCGAGTTTTGTTCCAGCGCATAGTTTCAGCACTATATAAAGTAATTCTGGCTTAAATCAAAGGCTCTGCTTGAACGGCTTTGTACAACGATAAAATATTCTTTCATGCACAACAACAGCCCTAAAATTGACAAAAAAGTCATTGTGCTTGCAAGGTAAAACCTTAATTTAGAAAGTTTAGTTTTTTTCTAGACTTCATTAAAAGCTCTGTGGTAAACTTATAAACTAATGTAGATGTAAGTTCTTACAATAGCATATGCAAGCACCATTAGAGATTATCCAAATGTTTTCAGCTATATATTGCCGCGACAAAACAAGAACACATATTTACTTAACTTCCGGTGTCTTATACAAAAAGTTATTCAATATACTAGCCCTTTTGCTACGAAGAGTAGCAAAGCCCTTTTGCTACGCACTAATATACCTAGAGGAAAAATGTAGATTCTGATTATATTAAGACAAGGATTGATTTCCGTGCTTATACCGATCAGATTTAGATGAAATAGGGTTCCTTCTTTCATATATAACGGTGAGTCCAAAAATGTAAATACAATTAAAAAATGCATAGTGCCCGCTATCTCCTGACTTGGAAGAAAGTAAAAAAATTGTAAAAACTTTGGGAAAATAGAAAAATAAGTTTGAAATTGCATAAACTCATAAGAAAAAAGCGCTATGCAGCTTTTTTTTGAGAAATGTTCTACAATATATGCTAAAACTAATTTAAATATATTTTAACTATGAAAAAATCATTTTTACTCTTTAACTCTATTTTACCTGGTGGGGGGGGGGGATTCCGCAGGATTCAGCTCTCCTGCTATTTTTTTTTTTATTTATATTATTATTATTATTATTATTATTATTTTTTAAAAATACTTTTACTTTAAAACTTTGTGACTTTATACTAAATTTATCTAGGTACATTTTCAAGAAATAAAATTTTGATGACCACGCTCCATATTGCCATGTACAAAGTTTTGTGAGTTTATATTATATACTTCCAAAGATATCGAGGGGAGAGGACGGAATCCCCTCCTCTAAATTTCGAAGTAAAAAGAGCCGAAGAAATTAGGCTTAAAGACTTTTTAAGAATTTATCTAAATATAAAAGAATTGCAATTTCTAATTTATTTATTTTCAAATCGCGATAAATTTGCTCCTGATCAGTTTTATTTTTACATGCGGGTTTTTACCCCTGTAGGATAAATTGTTCAGTTTTATATAACAATTCTGATGGAAAAAACAGAACATATGAGCGCCTTTGAAAACAAAAGTATTTAGAGGAAATACGTGGTAAGTCCATAGTATACTTAGACGGTACACTAGGACCTGCCTGGCAGGTCCCGCATAGCAAAATGGCTAGGTATTCGAATATAATGAAGTATATCTTATTAGTCTTATAAGTCTTATAAGTCTTATAAGTCTTATAAGTCTTATCTTATAAGTATTCGTATATCTTTTCTTATTAGTAGTTGTTTTTGACAACGTCTGTTACTTTTTGAGTTAATGCAAAACGTGGCTTTTAATTTGGCATTTATACGATTCAAGAAAAGAAAAAAAAAAGCCTATATGCTTTTATTCGCAATTTTTGATGTTATTTCAAAATCTGAAGCGAATTTCTAGGATATTAGGATAGTTATAAAGATTACTCACATTTTCTATGTACGTTGAGACAAATATCCACTGAGAATTCTCAACTAAAGATCCAACATTTTTCGAAAGTAAATTGCATAACTGCAGTTCTGTGTTGATATTGAAGGCCACACATTTTCTGATCACTGTACATTTTAAGCCACATTGAAAGATACTTTTTGTTGTAATGTTTTGTAAAATTTCAGTTTTCGAGTAAAAACCTGTCAGTACATCTGTAAACTTAACATTGAATATTCCACGCACATTATCAAATATACCACTTCCGTTTGCTGCTACTTTCCCAATGGCCAATACCCAAGCAAGCAGAAACTTTTTCATCTTTATTGTTGCAAAGCTTTACCAAGAAGATAGCCTTAAAGCTTTCAGTATCTAACTTTTTAATTTCCTAACAATAAGATTTCAGAAATTAATAATTACCTTTAACAGAACTATTTGCGTAAGTTCAATATAATTTAATTACTTGCTTTGAATTTATGGTGACACCTTGCCAAATTATGCTATCAAATTTTCAATATAACTTAACCCTACCGCCCTCCCTCCACCCCCCTAGAACTTAGAAACTACAAAGACTATTAAGTTCAAGCTTGGTACATTGTTAGTATAACTCAATTTGAACACAATGGACCATGTTTGGCATTGTGATGTCATCGTGAAGTGATGTTCTCATCATTTTGTTGACGGACATGTCAAAAAATATTGAAATATTGGCCAGAATTTGGCAAGACTTTACAAACCAAAAAAGGGTTCTGTAGCGGAATACTCCCCTTGCAAGGACGATATATATATTGATGTACCTATTCTTAGGCTCACTGTATAACCACTACAATATAATGATAAAATAGTAGCCATTCTATGATAATGTTGTCTGAAAACAGATTTTTACTGATTGTTTTTTAGCTTCGGGTTGTTGTAAAAAGGTTTTTTCTTTTTGTTAGCCCTAAGTTGCCCTGAGGTTAGTTAATGTGAGTTCTTTTAAGGATTAAATATATGATAGAAAGTATTTTTTATACGTTACTAATGAATTTTAATTAGATCAACCAGGCATTTTTCAATGAAGTTTAAAATGGCAAAGTTTCAGAATCAAGCATGTGTAAGGTTAGAAGGATAGAGATTCGTGTATTTCTCTTTGATTTTGTCCATCTATTGTTCTCTAGTTAACTAACTAATCGTTCTAACTGTTAGGCAATCATTTTCTATATATCCTGAGGCTCTCGTGATTTCTTAGCGTAACATTCTGAGTGTAAACAAATTTTCGAGTTTGATGTGGCAAAGATTTAAAGTGTTAAAATATTCAATAACTATCACACCATTGAGACTTAGATATAGAAATTGGATTAGATAAGTTTTCTGATGAGCAAGATTCTCTTGTGTCATCCATGATCGGCAGTTTTTAGAGTAGGCATGGTTTTTTATAAGGAACATGAGTTACAGGAATCAGAAGTCATTCATTCAGTAGACAGGTTCTATGATGCAAACACTTACTTTTTGTTAAAAGTTATTATTCATCCATTTAGATATATTATCAATCAAAGGCTCTTTACCTTATTGCAGTCATAGCTTATTGCAGTCTTCTAAATAAAATATATATTTTTCGTTCATTAAATTAAAACCAAAAAGTAATCATAAATGAACATCTTCTTACAAATAACACCAAAATGCTGATTAGTGGTTGTTTGTGACCTGCCTGGATGTTTGTCATGGCATTTGAAAGTGCTTTGTTGTCCATATGCTGCTGCCTAGAAGAAAGTTTGTTTAGTTTACATATGTGAGTGTGTTTATTATTGATTTTTTACAAAAAATAGACTAAATGTGAACGTGTTTTGCACAAACATAACTTAAAAAAGAGAAGGAAAATATAGTGATGACGTTTATTAACTCCTTTGACTGTTTATGTTTGACAAAATATGAGTAGAGAAGCGTTGCCTTTCTTGTCCTTGAAAAAAAAACCTGCCTCGTCTCAGCGACCAGGTACAGGTCAGACCCTGCCAAATGTCTGTCATGATCATGATATGGAAGCCTGGCAATTGCTAAGCAGCCGAGAAAAATCAAACAAAAAATAACATGTCCAGGAGCTTTTCAAGCATATATAACAATTCAGGCATAATGTACGAGACCTGTGAAAAGAATTGCATAGTACCTTCAAGATACCTGAATACACTGAGTATTAGTTTTATCAATGGACCACATAAGTTAAAGAACTATTTCGAGCGCAACAAAAATAAGGCGAAATCAACAAAGAAGCAAGTTTGCTTCTAAGTTCAAACTTTGATCATTGGAAAATGACGTTGTGCAAGATCAACATTTTTGAGTGAATCTGCTATGCTGATAGATTTCCACACAATAAGTTGTCAATAGAACTTGCAGCCGCTGTACTAAAAATGCAGCAATTTCTATTCAAGCTTACATTATCGAAGAAGGATTAAAAGCCTCTACACACACTGATATATGAGTTTCCTGAAAGAATGTGTTCACTTGATTGATGCATGTGCAATATTAAATTAGGAAAATAAGTAATGTATCACAAGTTATCAGTACCAGGGAGGTCATGTACGTGATCCGACAAACTTTGATGCTAAGCCTAACCCACGTTTTTCAACTGAATCTTTGCTGCGGCTGACATTTTTTTTCCCATTCATCAACCTCCGTCAATCGATCAGCATATAGAAAAAAATAGTTTTGAAGCGGCAATTCTTCCTTTTCACCCGCTTTCATAAATTTCTACAGAAGATGAATTTAACATTAATAAATGCAGTTAATACTTGTTTGTCCATCACTCAATAGATTATATTAATTTACATACTAATTTTAAATTTAGATGACCAGCAGGTTGGTATTTTTTGTCCCCGAAGTCCATATTTGGTGCGCCAGGAAAAAATGTTTTGCTAGTTTTGTACCAAAGTAAGTTCAAAAGTTGAATGCTAGAATAACGAAGCTGTCAAATGTTTGAAAATAAAATCATTTTACTTCTAAAATTATACAAAATCATGCATGCAGTGGTTGATAAGAAAATGAACTTAGAATACTGCTAAGTACATAAAACCTCTGTCTACGTAAATTCATTAAAGTATGTTGTTTCTCAAAATTTAATGAAAACTCCGTTGAAACCACCAACTATCCGTCAATTCAGTTGAATTTTTTTAGCAGCTTTATTCCATATAGTATCTAAAAATCGTAAGAGTGTAACTCCTCAAAAATTACATATATGAGGCTCTGAAATATGGAGATCAAGCGATTGAAGTGAATGCAAGTACTGAACATAAACAAGATTAGGTTCAAAACAAGCGGAAGCAATGAAGGTTTGGATTTTAATAAATATTTCTTGAAAAACCAGGGCGACTTTATTAACATTTCATAAAGCTTTTCATGTAAACTATTCTTGTGGTTCAGTTAACGACTCTCTCCCTTCAGTTTTAGAAAGGATTGCAGGGCCGACGACACGAGTTGAAAATTGGGGGGGGGGCTAAGAAGTCGCCCACCTTGTTTGGGCGACGAAGAAAATTTTGAAATTTAGGAGCTTTTAAACAGCTATAAAGGCTAATTAGAGGCCATAATTCACGGAGTTTTTCCGGAAATAAAAGCGCATTTTTGAAACTATGAGAGAACTATATGAGTAATATAAACTATATAAGCATGTTTTATGGGTGAAATTTGCATGCAAATTAATTGGAATGCATCAGACGTTTGTCCAGTACCTTCACTTTGGTTTAAAAACTAATTTTGATTTTTGCCGGATTAGTGGAATTCTCAATTAGTGTAACTTTCAATCGTGGAAATATGAAGTAATTAGTAATAATATTA